>SZWC01019970.1:353-13396 GCA_023375785.1 Penium margaritaceum
ATATATATAGATATAGATATAGATATAGATATAGATATAGGTATAGATATAGATATAGATATAGATATAGATATAGATATAGATATAGATATAGATATAGACACAGATTTATGTATAAACATAGAAGAGTGATAAAGCCCATTTATGTGAATGGTAGCAGAAACAGACATACATAATGACTTTTGAAATGTTTTTACATCTCCAATTAAGTCTAAGAACACCTTTGCACTGATTTGCGAATGTTTCTTTGTTTATCTTGTGTTTTTTGTATGATTTAGAAGCCTAAGGAACCATGTATAGTTGTTGCATGATTCATAACTTACCTTTTTCTTTGCTTGATGGGGGTTTCTTGTTGGTCAATATTCTAATGAGACATCTTAAGATTCATGCTTTTTGATTTTGGAATTAAATAGACACTAGAAAAATAAATCAAAAGCATTGACATATGTTTTAAATAGTCACTCGACTTTCTCTTGTTTCTACTCTTCATAACTCGTCACTTAGTTTTGAAAAAAACATATTTTGCCCTAAAGATGATTGTTAAGAATTACATGGATGGATATATGAGTGTTCTGAAGAGTAAACAAATTAATAAAATTTTCAATATTCCTTTGTAAAATAAAAACAACGTGGTGTGGTCTCAGAATGTGAATTCAAGATACATATGTGGATATGGTCATGAAAACTGAAATAGTTGCTTTCATATGTCTATCGTGAAGGTATTCATGGACGATACAGCATGCTTTATCTATTTGTGTGAATAGCATTTGTAAGGAATTATTTATCATTTTAGGATGGATGCTGTCTTCTTCATAAATATTGATATGGATGGGAAAGGATATCGTATGGATGATGGTGAGGTCCTTTTTATGTTTTCAAATTTGCATGATGTTTACACTATTTTTTGGTGATGTAGTATCAGACGTTGAACTTGCAATTCATTTATTACAAGTATTGTTCTGCAATTGTTAAGAATTGCAGAAATGTTTGTACTGACTTTTCATAATTGTAAATTTTGCAAACGGATTTTATGTCATCCCAACATGACGATTGGGAAGGAAATTAAATTATTTTCATTTTCCTATGTCAAAACATGAAGATCAATTGAGAAATGTTATTGCAAAAGAATTCAAAGTTTTTTTGTTGTTTGCGTTCACCAACAAAGACATCTACGATTTCGTAGAACGCAATGCAGGAATGTTGCATGTAGAATTTGTTTTTGTTGTCAACTAAAGAACGATTAACATAGTTTGCTATTTTGGTTATTTGGTTTGTGGCTCTCGTTTATGGGTTTTGTGACACGAGTAAAGGGGTGTTTTTGATAATACTACATGGGCCTCTTACCAGACAAGTTATATGGTGAACGTGGGAATCGACAATTGGGTTGGGCCATTTCAACAGGGTTTCTTGACATCAAATTCCACACATTGCCGATTCTACTTGTGTGGACGACATAATTGTATGGTCCTGGTTGTGTCATGAAATCCAAACTACCCGAAGATGAAGCTCACAACCACGCCTGGAAACTCTTGACTAAGCTCATCGAATAAGAAATGTTATTGGAGTGACCTGAGTAAGCTATCTTGGCTGGCAAAGATTCGAGGTTGCTCCTGGAGCCCATGTTTTGCAGTTTTTGCAACTATTTGCAAGGATTTCTATTTGTTTGAAAATTTTAAAGGCAAAAATTTCAATGACACTAAAGCCTAACTGAGGCATGTGTCCTGTTTTCACTGGCTTCACCAGTTCATTGCCTAGGGTTTGACACCCAGATCCATTCATGCATGTAGCGTGACTTACCCTTGTCGTTGTCGGTTATAGCTGTTGACCGGTCCAACCTAGCCCTCCACCATGGCACCAAAGGCAAACGTGGTCTGTCAACCATTACAAGGCTTACAATCGCAATGTTAGGTTTTTCATTGTCATTGGGGTTTTCATGATTCTGTGGGGTTGGGGGTCATAGAATTGATGCTTTAAGAAACAAGGGCCGTTACTTGGGTAAGCTTGTTGAGGTTGGTGTGATGTCACCTTTGCGTCCATTCAAGCCTTGTTTTATGAGCTTATATGTAGTGCAATAAAGTTGGAGATACTAAAATTAATGATGCTCATATTCACCAATGTTGTTGTGTTTTGGGACACGGCTTGCATCACTCTATTGTACATCATTCACAGTAAACCTTACCGCTCTATCCGTGAAAGCAAGGGCGCCCGTTCTAAGGAGCATGTAGAATCTCAATTTTGAGGTTGTTGGATTGGAAATCCTTGCACTTGACACTAGGAAGGGTTTTTGCCAAAACATGTGCGTGTTAATGACAAAGGACAAAGAAAAGGGAATAGAGATATTGTACGACCATGAAAAAGGAGAAAATAGTGGAAGATACTGAAAGGAAAACAAACACATTATAAGCTAGTTTAGATGCCGAATGGAAGCCGCAAGGTGGCAATCTAGGAAGCTTTGACTGGTCGGGACTAAGATAGCGTTCCTATCAGGACCTTCTACTAAAAAAAAATCGCTTCATTACACGCATCCATATCGCCATTGATATGGGTGTCATGTGATAAATTTGATTTTCTCTTTTCTTGTCGCAACACAAGCTGCACAAGCCGTTCATGGCAACCATCATAGGTGGGCGGGTATGCGCGGTTTTGGTAAGAAAAAACAAAGGAGCTACAATGTAGATTTTGTTCGCTCGATGTTTAGCGGTCAAGGATACCGATATTACGAGATGTTACCATCATGAACATTTTTGCACAATACCTTATTTGAATGCTACCAGCCATAGCCTAGAACTGAGCGCTTTTGAGCGTCTCGAGATTGTGCATCCGCGCGTCAAGGTGGAGGACGTGCAAGCTGCGAATGTGTTTCTTGAAGGCACCTGGTCTGTTTCCACTGTGGATGCTAAAGAAAGTGCTTCCATCTAGTATCCATCGGCCTCTGCCGGCATTTTGAACATGGTCACGAGCTCTGTGACCAGCTTGTGCCCCCCACATCTGGGATAAGACAGGAAACATGCGGAGAAGATAAATTCTTTGCCGTTATTCCTGAGTACGATGATGTGGCTTGATGAGAACTCAATCCCCACCAACGACCAATTAGGGAGCAGGTTTGTGATGTGTTTAATGGTTTTTGAGATTCTCGGCAATGTTCCACTGCCCTTTTTAATTATTAGGAACTTAACTCAATCACCGACACAGTTTTTTGTTTGTTGATCACGTAAGAGATTCATGCCAACCTAGTTCATACCAAAAAACTGAGTTCATGCTCAGGCACTATGTTGATGTTTCAGAGATGCCCGCACGATGTTAACATCTAGATGCAAGCGCAGTTTGCTACAGTGCTGTGATTTTTTTCTTAAGGTGACAGGTCTATCCTGTTTTGCATTGCACAACTTCAATGTTTCAGTCTTTTTACTCTCTTTGTGACTTTTCATTGACATACGGCGCCATTGTGGAGAATCCCACTTCTCCTTCTGTGTGATGTTCTAACTGGCGGGAAAAACATGTGCTGACATTTGTTCTTTTTTTGGGAGACTCCTTTAGGGGGGCAGCGGTCTTACCTCAAGGAATTCTCTGGTTTCCAAATACTTGACTTCATTGCTCGATATTGCAAATAAGGGCATTGGGATTCTACATCCGGGAAAACATGCTTCTAGGTGATATGCAATACTTGGAGAATCAGAGGGGAGAAATGAGTCGATTGAGGCCAAAAACACAAACATCGTGTGGACTGCTAAAGACGTCTTGGTGATGAAGATGTGTTCCTGCCTGTAGAATCTTCCTGATTCCAATGAAGCATGGATGTCAGGTGAAAGTGTGACATAGACATGTTGGGTAGGGAAGGTTACAAAGAAAGTGCCTGCATCCACACCTAGATGCTAGCCCTTCAAGTACATCAACACGGTGCCTTAGTGCTTCATGACTTGACGGCCAAGCTCGATGCATTCCTTGAATTCCCGCTCGGGACTGATGGCTCCAAAACCATGTCCAGTCCACAAGAAAATCACAGGCACGCATCCCTTAGGGGCAAGCAACAGGTTTTGGACTTTTTTTGTTTTTCTTGATTTGTAAACAAATGTCAGGGGGTGTGCAGTTGCATTGGAGATGAAAGTGCAATGTAAACATCGCGATGAAACTGTGGCTCGCTACAGTAATGGGGATGTTTGAATTGCATTGATGTCATTTTCGTACAGTTGGTCGTTGTCGCCAAAATCAGCGATGAACCTCACAGCAACGAGTGTGTTATTCTGATCGGGCGCTCTTAAACTGCATTTGTAGCGCAATTGTCACGTGTTTTTTTATTGGAGACTTTCTGAGCAGGACGTTTGTAAACTCGTAGAACGTAGTTCTTTTTGACAAATTAAAATAGAGGAAACATTTTGAACATCGTGCCGCAACGTCACGTATAAGCATGATGGAGCTGATGTTTTAGAATGTAATTTCAACTCAAGCTTGCCTCACATCGCGTTCTGATGAGACAGGATGAGGCTACATAACCAGTAAGCAGCTCATTTGCACGTGGCAGGTGGGCGGCAGCAGCTGGAGATGGACTTTCTGACGTGGAAAAGGCTATCAAGATGGACTGTAGTGGTGGGACCCATGGCGAACAGCCGGCTTCAGAGATCCGGTGCTGCAGCGTTGTCCCTTCCGTCGTCCATCAAAAACTTCTGAAAAAAAGAAAGAGAGAACCCTGCATGGTCGGACGAGACAAGGAAAACGAAACAGGAATTATGCGTCAAAGACGGCTAAGAAGATCAAGCTTGCGAGGGACAAACCTATGTGAGACACATGACATCCAGAAGCAAACCCTCGCATCTTACATTGCTAGTATTGTTCTATTTCACATTACCAACAGGGCATTCTAGTTTGGTGACACAAACCACGATTTTTGCAGTCTTCTGGATGACAAGAACGAGAAACGTGTGAAATTTCCTTGTCAAAACAGGAACATGCTCGTTTTTTAAATGAAAAAGGAAGTAGTTGTCCATTTTCATTCACGAAACGCGTTTTCACGCTACACGCCGGCAAAAACGGAAAATGCAGCTACTAGTGTCCGGCTGCAGCATTTGATCCGATGCAGGTCACTGCTCTACATCAGACGCTGATGGTCCGGAATGAACCTATCCAGAACCGTAAACAAAACAGGTAACTGCGTCGCGGTCTGACAGGAGTGGGAAACGCAATCGCCCTGCATTGTGCAACAAGACGGAGAAAAAAGGAAACTCTGCGTTGACTTAGGCTAAACCTAGCAAACGTTCAAATGAAAAACCTAGTAAGGACACACGACATGCTACAGCAAACCCTCGTTTGGTACACCGCCCGTACCAAACAAATTCTAGTGGGGAAAAGCGCATTCCTGTCTAATGACACGAGACACGACTTGTGCACTAATCTGAATGACTCCGACAAGAAACATGTTTCATGACTCTGTATTCAAACGGAAAAAGGCCCGTTTGGTGAATCAAACAAGAGGCCTTGCCGTCTACCCAGAAGGCATTTGCCCTTTTCATTTGCAAAACACGTTCTCGTGTTTGACGTGACAGAAACGATGAAGCCCATTTGTATTGTCCGCTTTGGTCCAATCTGTGTCGGACCGGAGGCCAGAATAGACTAACCCACAATTGTAAGTGAAACAGGTATTTTCGTTGCCTTCTAACAGGAGTAGGAAGCACATTCACCCTGCATTGTCCAACCAGACAATGAAAACGAAACAGGAATTCTGCGTCAACTTCTGCTAAGGACAGGATGAGGCTACATAACCAGGAAGCACGTCATCACTCACGTGACAGTCAAACTCACCTGGGTGCTGTTTGTTTTTTCCTGTTCGGTGTTACCGAATCAGGTTTCTCTGTTTCATGCAACTGGAAAGTCCTGTTTGGTGAACGAAACGAGACATTTTCTGTTGATGAAATAGGAATTTCTGTTCTATTGGATGAACTAGGAACAGCTACACCATGGACAAAAGAGGAACCTGCTAAGAGTAGCAAGCGTTACAAGGACAAACCTAGTGTGGACAAGTGACATCCAAAAGCAAACCCTCGCTTCTTGCATTGCCTGTACTGGAAACCCTTGCTTCTGCTTTGACTTCGGCTAAACCTAGCAAGCGTTTGAATGACAAACCTAGTACGGACTAAGGACATCCTGCAGCAAACCCTCATTTGGTACACCGCCCGTACCAAACGAATTCATGTGAGGAAATGCGCATTCCTGCGTGATGACACAAGACACGACTTGTGGGATAATTTGAATGACAGGACGAAGAAACATTTTTCATGACCCCTAACTGAAACAGAAAAAAGTTCGTTTGGTGAATCAAACAAGAGGCCTCGCCGTCTAACCAGAAGACATTTACCATTTTCATTTGCGGAACACGTTTTCCTGTTTCACGTGACAGAAACGGTGAAACCAATCTGTATTGTCCACTTTGGTCCAATCTGCGTCGGACCAAAGGCCAGAATAGACTAACCCTCAATTGTAAATGAAACAGGTAATTTTGTCGCCGACTGACTGGAGTAGGAAGCACATTTGCCCTGCATTGTCCAACGAGACAGCAAAAACGAAACAGGAATTCTGTGTCAACTTCTGCTAACAGTAGCAAGCGTTCAACGGACAAACTTAGTGTGGACAAGAGACATCCATAAGCAAACCATTGCTTCTTACATTGCCTGTACTGGAAACCCCTGCTTCTGCTTCGACTTCGGCTAAACGTAGCAAGCGTTCAAATGAAAAACATAGTACTAACTAAGCGTACTAATTTACCATTTTCATTTGCGGAACACGTTTTCATGTTTCACTTGACAGAAACAGTGAAACCAATCTCTATTGTCCGCTTCGGTCCAACCTGCGTCGGACCGAAGGCCAGAATAGACTAACCCAGAATCGTAAATGAAACAGGTAATTTCGTCGTTTGTCTGACAGGAGAAGGAAGCACATTTGCCCTGCATTGTCCAACAAGACAGGGAAAACGAAACAAGAATTCTGCGTCAACTTCTGCTTAGAGTAGTAAGCGCTCAACGGACAAACCTAGTGTGGACACGTAACATCCCGAAGCAAACCCTTGCTTCTTACATTGCCTGTACTGGTTCTCATTCATAATACGAACAGGGAATTCCTGTTTCGTAACACGAACAACGATTTGCCCACTGATCTGCATGACAGGAACGAGAAGGAAGCCTCCTCTACCGATAAATCGATTTCTCTTTTCATTCACGAAACACGATTTCTCGCTACAGATTCGCCCTGCATTGTCAACGAGACAGTAGAAATCAAAAAAGGAATTCTATGTCAACTTCTCCTAAGAGAAGCAAGCGTTCAGGGGACAGACCTAGTGCGGACACGTGACTTCTAGAGGCAAACCCTCGTATCGTACACTGCCCAAATCATAGTGTTTTTGCAATACGACAACGTCATTCTTGTTTGGTGACACAACACACGATTTTCGCAGTCATCTGGACGACAGGATGGACAAACGTGTTTCATGACTCCTTGCCCACATAGCACAATAACCGTTTAGAGAGTAAAACAAGAAACCTCGCCGTCTGTCCAGATGTTTTCCAGTTTTATTCTCTGAACACGTTTTCTCGTTTGACACGACAGAAACAAAGGAACCAGCAACTATTGTCCGGGTTCAGCGTTTGCTAAGACGCTGGTCGGACCAAAGACCTGAAGGAATAACCCACAATCGTCAATGAAACATATAATTGCGTCTCCATCTGACAGGAGAAGGAAACACATTCACAGCATTGAGACAGGGAACACAAAAGGGGAATTCCGTGTCGAACACGGCAAACACTAGCAATATTTGGAAGGACAAACGTAGTACGGACACATGACATCTAGAAGCAAACCCTCACTAGGTACACCGACGCAATTTCACTCATTAACGTTACGAAAGGTTTATTCCTGTTTGATGCCACGAAGCACGACTTTTGCACTCATCCGGGAAACAGAAAGGAGAAACGTGACCAAGAAACATGTTCCATGACCCCGTACTGAAACGAAAAAAAGCCCGTTTGGTGAATCAAACAAGAGGTCTCGCCATCTAACCAGAAGACATTGACCTTTTCATTTGCGGAACACGTTTTCGTGTTTCACGTGACAGAAATGGTGAAACCAATCTGTATTGTTTGCTTCGGTCCAATCTGCGTTGGAACGAAGGCCAGAATAGACTAACCCTCAATTGTAAATGAAACAGGTAATTTTGTCGCCGACTGACAGGAGTAGGAAGCACATTTGCCCTGCATTGTCCAACGAGACAGGGAAAACGAGACAGGAATTCTGCGTCAACTTCTGCTAACAGTAGCAAGCGTTCAACGGACAAACCTAGTGTGGACAAGTGACATCCAGAAGCAAACCATCGCTTCTTACATTGCCTGTACTGGAAACCCCTCGCTTCTGCTTCGACTTCCGCTAAACCTAGCAAGCGTTCGAATGACAAACCAGAGCACATCCTGCAGCAAACCCTCCTTTGGTACACAGCCCGTACCAAACAAATTCACGTGAGGAAATGCGCATTCCTGCTTCATGACACGGGAAACGACATCTGTGATAATTTTAATGACAGGACAAAGAACCATGTTGCATGACCCTGTACTGAAACAGAAAAAGGCCCGTTTGGTGAATCAAACAAGAGGCCTTGCCGTCTACCCAGAAGACATTTACCATTTTCATTTGCGGAACACGTTTTCTTGTTTCACTGGACAGAAACGGTGAAACCAGTCTCTATTGTCCACTTTGGTCCAACCTGCGTCGGACCGAAGGCCAGAATAGACTAACCCATAATCGTAAATGAAACAGGTAATTTTGTCGTCGACTGACAGGAGAATGAAGCACATTTTCCCTGCATTGTCAAACGAGACAGGGAAAACGAAACAGAAATTCTGTGTGAATTTCTGCTAAGAGTAGCAAGCATTCAACGGACAAACCTAGTGCAGACACGTAACTTCCTGAGGCAAACCCTCGTATCGTACACTACCCAAATTGTAGTGTTTTTGCAATACGACAACGTCATTCTTGTTTGGTGACACAAAAAACAACTTTCACAGTCATCTGGACGACAGGAAGGACAAACGTGTTTCATGACTCCTTGCCCACACAACACAATGCCCGTTTAGAGAGTTCAACAGGAAACCTCGCTGTCTGTGAAGACGTTTTCCAGCTTTTGTTATCTGAACACGTTTTCTCGTTTGACGGGACAGAAACAAAGGAACCAGCAACTATTGTCCGGGTTCAGCGTTCACTAAGACGCAGGTCGGACCGAAGGCCAGAAGGACTAACCCACAATTGTCAATGAAACATGTAATTGCGTCTCTGTCTGACAGGAGAAGGAAACACATTCACACCACCGAGACAGGGAACACAAAAGGGGAATTCCATGTCGAACACGGCAAACACTAGCAATCTTTGGAAGAACAAACGTAGTACGGACACATGACATCCAAAAGCAAACCCTCATTAGGTACACCGACATAATTTCACTCATTAACGTTACGAAAAGTTTATTCCTGTTTGATGGAACGAAGCACGACTTTTGCACTCATCCGGAAAACAGGAAGGAGAAACGTGACCAAGAAACATGTTTCATGACCCCGTACAGAAACGGAAGAAAGCCTGCTTGGTGAATCATACAAGAGTTTAGGGCTGCATTGTCCAACGAGACAGGGAAAACGAAACACGAATTTTGTGTCAACTTCTGCTAACAGTAGCAAGCGTTCAACGGACAAACCTAGTGTGGAGTATTGACATCTAGAAGCAAACCCTCGCTTCTTACATTGCCCGTACTGGAAACCCTCGCTTCTGCTTCGACTTCGGCTAAACCGAGCAAACAAAACAGGTAATTTCCACTCGGTCGCACAGGAATAGGAAGCGCATTCGCCCGGCATTGTGCAATGAGACAGGAAAAACAAAAGAGGAATTATGCTTACCCTCATGTCCGCCTAAAGGAACGGAATGCTCGGAGAACATGATTGTTTTGGACACATGACATCCACATGAGAACCTGGACTCCGCACACCGTGCGAGTTTTCTTTCTTGGACAACGGAGATGCTATTGCTGTTTGTTGGTAAACAAGACTTTCTGGCGGATCTCGATGACAAAAACGATAAACGTGTTTCATAACTCAGTCCAAGCGTGAATGTTCCTGTATGATACGAAAAACAGGGAACCTCTCCATTGTGCATCAAAGTGGTTCTCAAGTCCACTACCATTTGCATATCCACAAGTCTGTTTTCCACGTTCAATGACCAAACACGTTTTCTTGTTTGGACGAAGTGGAACGAGGAAACCAAGCGCATGGTGTCCGGCTGCAGCTGTTGGTCTGACGCAGGTGGCCACTTTGCAACAGACCCTAAATGTCCAGAATTTAACTCACTCAAAATGGTTAATGAAACAAGAAAAACAAAAAAGGAATTCCGCTTACCCTCATGTCCGGCGACAAGAAGTATGCGATAAGAGGACAGGATTGACGAAGTACTTGGTGTCCGGCTGCCACCTCCCTGTCTGGCGCTGGTCACCGCAGTATAACAGACCACAGACGTCCACAATGGACTAGCCCACAATGGTTAACGATACATGTAATTGCCTCTCCGTCTGACCAGGAATCGGGAAACGCATTCGCCATCCAGTGTGCAACGAGACGGGAAAAACGAAAGAGGAATTGTGCTTTGCCTCATGTCCGGCTAGTGAAACGGATTAATCGGAGGCCAGGACAGGTATGGACACGAGACATGCAGACGCAAACATCTGTTTGGTATACAAAGTGAGTTTTCTTATTTCGATGCAATGGAAGAGGTATTTCTCTTTGGTGAAAGAAGACATGATTTCCGGAGTGATAAGGATGACAGAGATAAAAAACTTGTTTCGTGCCTCTTTGTCCACACAAGAATGTTCGTGAATCAGAAAGGAAACAAAACAGGGATATCTGTTCATTGAACTGAGATTAACCATGTGCGTTCTTCAAAACGACACTTCTACAGGTTTCCTTCACGGAAACAGTGTTTACTCTTCCATTACCAGAAGCAAGAAACTGTTATCCCTTTTCGTGCATCGCAACAAAGTTGACAGAATATGTTTGGTGGACAGAAACAGGAAACATTTTCTGTTTCGTCTCACGAAAAACGAGAAACCCTTTTCCTTCATGGAACAGTACTGTTACGTCCGCGGGATTGCAATCCCATTTTTTATTGACGACACTACAAAACATATTCCGTCAGTCGGACAGGCTTTTTCGTCCACATGTAACAGGGTTTTCCTGCTTCCTCAGCAGAACGGACCATTTCCGTTCTGCGGAACTACATTTTCCTTCTGCATAAACAGCATTTCTCGTTCTCGTCGTATGGGAGAAGTAACTCATTGTTGTGTCATCGACCGTGTTTTCAGCCTTCGATCAACAACTTGGAGGCTTCACCGCTACTAGGTGCGTATCGCCCTTCATTTCATTTGCTTTGATGCAATGTAGTAAGTTTTTGCACTTCGTAGGCTTCGACACGTAGGCGTTTTCGTGATGCAGCCAGATGACAAAACCCTAGGGTTTCAACTTGGTGTAACGCTCAAAAGTACCTCGGGAGACTCCCGGTAGGATACCTCTCAGGAGGTCATTCCATGGTGTGTGTGACGATGAGACGTGTGTAACAGAGGAATCTAACTTGTCGACGTCAAGGGGGACAGCCGGAGAATCCCCATTCTTGCCTCGGAACTGCAGAAGAGCTTCGCTGCGCCCTCACGCACGCGGAAGACAGGAGCTGAGGGAGCCCAAAGTTGTCGTCCTTTCTTCCTCGGATGCAGCAGGTTCGGACGGGATCTCAGAAGAAACCAGTCCGCCAGCAGTGATGTCGGCCCCTTCCCCCGCAGCTGGTTTGGCTTCTAGAGCACCCGCCACATCGCCTGACGTTGTTCCGTTGTTCCACTAGCACACCTTCGTCGGCACTCCAGAAGGTACGATCCGCACATTTTTCCGGAAGCAGGGGGATAAGTATGACATGAACTAAGACCACGTTTGCAATTTTGTTTCTATGCTCGCATGCAGAGGGATGTGTTTGGCATAACCTACGACCACGCATGCGAATTTGTTTTTCTGCAGACCTCATAACTTTGCCAAAAGTTGAATGGCTTGCAAAGATGGGTGCATGCGGCATGGCGATTGGACGGAAGCCATGGAGGCAGCCGCACAAAGTAATAAAATTTTTGGCGATGAAGTTCCACTCCGAAGATTGTCAGAAGTTGCAGAGGTTCGAGCAAGCGTGCCCCTCCGCGTTGTGGCTCGTCCTTCAAACACATGCTGCGCAAAAGATTGTGCGTGAGAAGGCAAAGGGTAAGGGTGATGAAAAAACTGCTTACACACTTGACTTCGAGGCATGCTTCCAGCGGCCGTGGGTCTTGAAAAATCCTTACCGCCAAGAGGAAGACAACATCAATGATCTTATGCTTGAGATCCCTGACCTTGACAAGAAGTTCAAGAGGCCGCTGTATAAGTCCTACCGGTGCGGGAAACTTGAATCAGCAAAGTCCAAGTGGAACCAGCCGGTAAGACAAGTCGCCATCTGAACAGCAGTTTGGCAGTTTCAATCTTAACGTTTAGACATAACGATGAGCTCTGTGCGCTCTTTGTAGAAACTTGATGATCTTGACACTGAAGGAAAGTCGCCGCCAACGAGGAAGAGAAGACCCCGAACGGCTGATTCGTCATCATCTGGGCCTGTTGCTGCCGAGCCTGTTCGTAGCAGTGCTGCAAGGCGCGCTCGTAGTACCAAGCAATGTGCTGCTGCAGCCGCAGCTGGTGTCCGCGTCCAGGCTATTGCGACCCGAGAAGTGTCTGGTGGGTCAAGCGCACACGGACGTCAAGGGTCTGCTCCTGCTCAGTCTGGTAGAGGTGCTGAAAGTTCTGCGTCTGCCGCCGCCGCCGCTGCTGCCGTTGTCTCTGCCGCTGCCGTTGCACCTGCTGCTTCCCCTGTTGCTGCCCCTGCCGCTGCACCTGCCGCTGCCGGTGTTGGTCAGGTCGCCGTACCCGGGCAGTTCCCACAGTCAGGTCCGTTCCCGCTGTCCGGTCAGTTCC
>SZWC01019970.1:13454-51026 GCA_023375785.1 Penium margaritaceum
TGTCTCTGCCGCTGCCGTTGCACCTGCTGCTTCCCCTGTTGCTGCCCCTGCCGCTGCACCTGCCGCTGCCGGTGTTGGTCAGGTCGCCGTACCCGGGCAGTTCCCACAGTCAGGTCCGTTCCCGCTGTCCGGTCAGTTCCTGCAGTTCGGTCAGTTCCCGCAGTCCAGTCAGTTCCTGCAGTCCGGTCAATTCCTGCAGTCCGGTCAGTACCCGCAGTCAGGTCCGTTCCCGCAGTCCGGTCAGTTCCCGCAGGGTCAGTTCCCGCAGTCAACTCAGTTCTCGCAGTCAACTCAGTTCCCGCAGTCAACTCAGTTCCTGCAGTCCGGTCACTTCCCTCAGTCTGGCCCTTTCCCGCAGTCCGGTCCGTTCCCGCAGTGCGGTCCGTTCCCGCAGTCCGGTCCGTTCCCACAGTCCGGTCCGTTCCCGCAGTCCGGTCCGCTCGCGCAGTCCCGTCCGCTCCCACAGTCTGGTCCGTTCCCGCAGTCCGGTCCGTTCCCGCAGTCCGGTCCGTTCCCGTGGTCCGGTCCGTTCCCGCAGTCCAGTCCGTTCCCGCAGTCCGGTCTGTTCCCGCAGTCCGATCCGTTCCCGCAGTCCGGTCCGTTCCCGCAGTCCGGTCCGGTCCCGCAGTCCGGTCAGTTCCCGCAGTCTGGTCAGTTCCCACAGTCCACTCAGGTCCCGCAGTCCGGTCAGGTCCCGCAGTCCGGTCAGGTCCCGCAGTCAGGTCAGGTCCCGTAGTCAGGTCAGGTCCCGCAGTCCGGTCCGGTCCTGCAGTCCGGTCAGGTCGCGCAGTCCGGTCAGGTCCCGCAGTCCGGTCAGTTCCCGCAGTCCGCTCAGGTCCCGCAGTCCGGTCAGGTCCCGCAGTCCGGTCAGGTCCCGCAGTCAGGTCAGGTCCCGTAGTCAGGTCAGGTCCCGCAGTCCGGTCCGGTCCTGCAGTCCGGTCAGGTCGCGCAGCCCGGCCAGGTCGGGCAGTCCGATCAAGTCAGTCAGTCCGGTCAGGTCGCGCAGTCTGGTCAGGTCCCGCAGTCAGGTCAGGTCCCACAGTCCGGTCCGGTCCATCAGTCCGGTCAGGTCGCGCAGCCCGGCCAGGTCGGGCAGTCCGATCAAGTCAGTCAGTCCGGTCAGGTCGCGCAGTCCGGTCAGGCAGCGCATTCCAGTGAGCTCCCGCCGGACGGTCAGCTCCCGCAAGCCAGTCAGTTGCCGCAGTCCGGCCGGCTTTCGCAGTCCGGCCAGCTTTCGCAGTCTGGCCAGCTTCCGCAGTCCGGCCAGCTTCCGCAGTCCGGCCAGTTTCCGCAGTCTGGCCAGGTCCCGCAAACTGGCCAGGTCCCGCAGACCGGTGAGCTCCCGCAGTGTGATGAGGTTCTGGAGTCCGGTCAGGTCCAACAGTGCAGTGGGCTTGCGCAGGGTCAAGTCGCACAGACCGGTTAGTTCTCTGAGCCCTGTCAGTTCCAGCAAGTTGGACAGTCCGCGCCAGTCTGTCATTCCCCCCAAGGAGGTCAGTCCCTGCAGGCAGGTCAATTCCCACAGTCCGGTTTGTCCCCGCAAGCAGCTCAGTCCACAACCGCAGGTCAATACACGCAAGGTGGTGAGTCTCTGCACGTTGCTGAAACTCAGCGCCTTCGGTTCCCGGAAGGCGTTCAGTTCCCGCCTCCCATTCAGTCGTCTCAAGTCAACCAGGTCACCCAAGCCGTTCAGGCGGAAGTCGGTCAGTCAAAGGAGGTTGCGCAGTCCACTGAAGGTACTCAGTCCATGCAAGATAGTCAGCCAACAGAAGCTGACAAGTCTAACCCTGTGTCTGCAACTCTTGGGACTACTTGTGGAGGAGTTCCGAACCTGCAGCCGTCTGGAGTACCAACGCCTGCTCGGGTACGTTTTCTCCATTGCCTTAAGGGTAGTTGTATGCCTGCCTTAACATGTTTCTTTGCAGCTGAACCGGATTTGTGAGTTGTCTTTTGCCGGGCAGCAGCAGCAGGATCCATCTGCTTATGGGCAACAAGCTGGAACTGGTGGTGGTTTTCCTCAACAGTGTGCGAACGTTGTTCAATCTTCGCAGCAGGCAGAACAAACTTTCTTGGATGAGCTTGTCTACTGCACTCAGCCAGATCTTGCCAACCAGCACGAATCGGTAACGTCTGTATATGTTTGTCTTTCCCTTTCTCCGTTGCTGAATGCGACAGATTGATTCAGTCTGAAACTGCTATTTTTTCTGACAGGAAGTGTTCGACGAGTTAACTGCGCATCTTGCGATCTCAAAGGCGAAGGATGGACAAGGAGCAGCCAACGGAACATTTGTTGGAATGATGGCAGAGGATGGTTACAGACCGATTGCTGCACATTTCCAGAGGAGCCCACCGCAAACTCTGCTGGAAATGGAAGACCTTCTTCACATTGCTAGAGACTACCTGAAAGGCTTACACGAAGTGAGCAACGATTTCTGTAACTGCTTGGAGCGAGTTCTCATCAGGGGCAAGCGTATTGTGGAGACATGAGGTACGTTGCACAATGAGTTTTGCTTCTTTCAGTCTCTTGCATCTTCCACAAAATGCATGAACTGATTCATTGTTTCAGGATATGCAGAATTCACACAGCAGATACTTCAAGAGTGGCACTTCCACGGCCAGCAGTGTCAGGTGTACATCCTGCATGATGATTTGTCGTATATCCAAGTACTAGCGATGTCTTTGGACTGATGTAATATCTGTGTGTTTTCAGAGCTTCGTCAACACATTGGCAAACATAAATCAGACCATGAGGACGGCATTTCCTTTAACCATGGAGCAAGTGTCGTTGGAGCAGGGATCTGCAAGTCTACGTAACCATCCAGCAGGAGTTCTCGCAGCCAAGGAGAAGGAAGATGAATCACGTACTCAGGGTCTGTACAGTTAAATTTGTACTTTTTGTATTACATTCTACTGTTCAAAATCTGACCATGGTCATGTAAATGTGCAGATCAGGGGTTGAAGGTGACGAAGCTGTCGAAGGCGCCTACCTCTGAACGCGTGAAGACTGTGCAAACTCGATCGAGATTCTCGCGAAAAACTGTCTCAGAACAAAGTCAGCCCCGACGTACGAGCCAAGTTACCAAGCCATCGATCCGTTGGGATGACTGTGAAACATGTCCTCTTCCATTTTAGAAGAAAAAATAGGCTACTGCCGTTTAGGATGGCAGGTACTGAAGACGTAGTTGTGTATAGTCTGGGAGACAATTTTCTGTAAGATGTGTATCTGCACAAGATATTTCCATTTAGGAAATGTGTATCTGCACGTGAATGTTATCTTTTGCAAAGTGATTGCCGCGTTTTATAAACCTATCACTTGTGTTGAGGCAACAACAAAAGTCTCTAGTTGCATTGAAAGACCGGTGTCAAAATAGGAATGATTGGGAAGTTTGTGCAATCGTTCCCAGTCTCGAACTACCTCATCATGTGCAGCAACTAGTCTGAATTGCAGTTGCTGATACTTGCATGTATTCATTTATATGTTCACATACACATACGTACACATGTACAGACGTTTGTGTACAAGTGTCTGTTCTAGTGTGTGTTGATACGAGATACGGTGTGTAGAATATGTACACGCACGTGTTTATGTCTGTATGTATACACATACAGCTACACAAACATGAAGTGTCTGACATGTGTGTATCTCATTCCACCACAAACACACATATTTGTGTATGCGTTTACATGTATGTATATGTATGTATGTGTACTTGTATATGCACATGTGTGTGTGCACATATTTATGTACACACAAGTGTACACATGTGCATACGATACACACACTTGGAAGGGTTGCCTGTTTGCACCATCTCTTGTTCACTAAAATACTCTTCACACACATGTATCAGTTCTTAAGGTTAGCTCAAATGTGCTTTTCCAAAGCAAAAGCATTATCACAGCTTATATGAGTGCGTCAGTGTAGTCAATGCCAAGATTTAGGTTCAATTGTTCATAGAGTTCTCACAAGTACCTTGGAATTTGAACAAATTTTGAATAGCACACATCAATGAGAATTGAGGCAAATATGAAAAAATGAAAGAGATTCAAAGGTAACTGCTCAGACTAACATCATCTGATGAGTTCTCATTTCCNAAAATACTCTTCACACACATGTATCAGTTCTTAAGGTTAGCTCAAATGTGCTTTTCCAAAGCAAAAGCATTATCACAGCTTATATGAGTGCGTCAGTGTAGTCAATGCCAAGATTTAGGTTCAATTGTTCATAGAGTTCTCACAAGTACCTTGGAATTTGAACAAATTTTGAATAGCACACATCAATGAGAATTGAGGCAAATATGAGAAAATGAAAGAGATTCAAAGGTAACTGCTCAGACTAACATCATCTGATGAGTTCTCATTGCCGCCTTCCACATGCACACGCTTATTGTTCTTGCGGAAGTTCCAATAGGCGAACACAACTTTGCACATCTCCATCAAGTTCTTGATCGTGTAGGTAAAGCTCTGAGTGGTGAAACGCTGGATGAAACGGTTGACTTGTTCATTTGCTGACGTGTTTGTGCCTGCACACATCGTACACAGCAGGTTAGATTGGACAACAGAATAGATGGGTGTAGATGGACAAAGTAGGAACACATTACACATGTGCGTTCTTACCTTGGAGATGAGTGTACATGTTTGGACTGACCGCTGGCAAGCAAGTGTGCTTCGCCGCGTCTCTGTGCCCAAAGTGAAACCAGTCACAGAGCAACCTGATTCTAGATAGCATGCCAGGCTCTCTCCCCAAGAGGTACGAGTAGAGCTTACAGGCATTGTCATAGAATACAAATCGTGGTCGGCGGTCAGCAGGAAACCGTGTGAGCAGAGTTGTGAATATGTCCTTTGGAGATTCACCATTGAACATAACGTGAAACCCATAGATCACCAAATGTGGACAGACCACAGTAAGAATTCCTGTAGTCGCTTTTGTTTGCTTGCTCTTGTCATCATCAGCGGCACACTTGGCATCATCTCCCCGCTGAATGCTTTGTCCATCTGCTCTCTCCAAGTTGTCGTAGAGTGGCCTTCCACATTGTTGTGGCCAATGTGGGTAGCAAGCTGTTGGCACCACTGTTCCGTCAGGTGGAGTGATGGTCACCTCTGTCTTCTGCCAAAAAAAAAGGGTTGAATGTAGCTTTTGTCTACAAAACATGTTTAGTGTTTCCAAAAAGTGCTTTTTGATGTTTCAAAAAGTACTCACCAACGCTTCCTCATTGATGTCGAGCACTTTCTCCAGAATATGGACAAGTGGTGGAGACAGTTTCTCTCTTGCAACCATCCATGTACCAGGTGTCATGCATGTCTTCTACTGCACCAACACTCCCCTCATGTAGAAATCCAAGGCCTTTGCAATGATTGGCATGACATTCACTATGTTCTGCCATCTCAACAACGTCATACTTGCGAAGTCAGTGAGGAGCCTTCTCAAGTCGGAGGTAGCTGCAGCGTCAAGAAGGCACAAGTCTGTGCTCCAAGTTCCCAAGGTGTAGAGCAACTCCTTCATGTCCTTCTTCACTGTGTAGAACTGCAAAACAGACATGTTTACTTTGAAATGTGCTGAAGGGTTTAGAGAGACAAGTCTAGAGACCAGAATTTCAAAACTTGAGAATTACTCTGACTCCTTCTGCATCAACTTTCAGCACTTTGGCCTCCTCAACAAGATCAGCCATTCCACTTGCACCGCACGCGCGGAGCTTCGTCAGCAAAGAATCCATGTCGGACTGCATGAACAGGTCGCATTGGCAGCGGCAAACAGCAAGACGGGCCAGTAGAACTCGTGCATGACCGTCTGTGATGAGACGCTTGGCCACGCGCCGCCTCGGAGCCAAGGTTTCCACCTGTGGTTGAGTGTACAATCTGTGTTCCGATGTGTCCCCATTTCTGTTGATCAGAGCTTTGCCATCACACACAAGCTTGGAGGGATACACACCGCATTTTGAGCAACAAGTACCAAGACCCTCCACATCAACCAGCCTCACATAAGCTTGCAACGCTGTCGCAAGAGTTGACCGACAGGGAAACTCAAGAGGTTTTGTCACTTTTTCATAGAACTTGACAGCTCTGTAAGTTGCAGAAACGGAAGAGCCATTGCAAGTGAACGTCAAGACAAAGAGCATGGTAGAGTGGGTCAATGCCGTTGACGCTGTGAAGATGAAGAAGCCATCGCTGTTCCAATCGGCAAACAGAGTACACTTGTAATGCGCAGTTCGATAATGTTGCACAGGAAGCTGCACCACAGGAAGCATTGTTAAGATTAGACGAGATCAGTATATTTCAACCACAGATTGGATGCTCTTCCATACTTACCAGCTTTGAACAGTGGTACAGATCATGTAGCTTGATAGTCCTGACAGCCTGCCACAAAAACAGAGTAATGAGAATACGTTAAATGGGAAGTCGAATATGATACAAAAACATGATCAGATATTGACAAGGTAATACTACAATTGGAACCATACCCATGTCCACCGATGTCCACACGGACAGGTCTCCGTTGTTGGCTTTGGAGCTCGGAGGACGAATCCATCTTCGAATGCCTTCCTTGCCTTTTCAACAACTTCTTCAGCAGGATCGTCTCTTGAAGGGTGTAGGCTTGCATGAACATTGATCTTCTGAAACGATTTCAACCGCGGCCACTGGAAAAGTGTCCACTTTGAACAGGTGTCAATCTCCACCGCCACTTTGTCGACACGTTGCATGCGGCGGCGTGAGTCATCGTCGCCGGGTGCAAACCAAGTCTCAGCCTCTTGATGGTGCTCCTGGAGCATTTCCAGGTGGCGAGTACACTTCCTAGCCCCACCATCACAAAAGCAACAAAACTGACCAGGGTCTTGACCTTCCAGGAAACCCCACACAACCACACGTGCACCCTGGCTCTCAGCAGAAGTGTCAAGCAATGAATACGTGGGATAAATGTTCTGGGAGATGACCATAGACACCAGCGGAAAACGTTCATGGTACATTGCAGTAGGGGGTCGAACCAGATATTTCTCTGCCCACTGCGTGTGAACGCACTTGGAATGTTTTCGTGCATGAGCACATGAACAGCCAACTCCGCCACCCCATTTCCTCCATGTTGTAACAGGAGGATAAGACTGGCCAGGGGGGTTTGGAACTGGCACACATGGCACCCATGCTGCTTTTTTCTTGTGATCAAAGTCGGGCAAGACAGCAACGTACTCTCCAATGTGGACAATTTTTTCTTCGAACTGAGGTTGCTGCAGCTCACTTTCGAAGCATGAGAGAAGACTCTCAGAACCCTCAGCCTCTGGTGGATCATATTTCTTTGCACAATGTGAAGGTCTCAAATGCCGCCCCTCAAGTACATTGTTTGGTGTGGCATTGAATAGCCGCACTCTTGGGGCTTGACGAACCTGCAGACATCCACAACTGCTGGTTTAAACCACTGTCTACAATTTTAGTACAATGTAGTGTGAATTGACACTGCAATAAGAACTCGAGTGATTACATACCAAAGGCTTTGTGTTCAAGTCGGCTCTACGTAGAGCCGACTTGAATACAAAGCTACGGTAGCATTCAGCTGGCCCATCAGCACGGTGTTCTACGTCTCCGCGTGGATCACCATCGCCATCGCATTCTCCATCCGCGTTACCACCGCCGCCACCGCCACCACCACCACCGCCACCACGCCCACCGCCACCACGCCCACCACCGCCACCATGACCGACACCACCATAGCCCTTTCCACCACCAGCATCATCTCCGCCACCAGCGTCATCACTACCACCAGCATCACCACCGCCACAAGCATCACCACCACCATCATTCCCCTCATCTAGTCCTCCATGTTCATCCACAACCATGTTGCCTTTCCTAAGTCGAAGTCGGTACCCAAGTCGGAAGTCGAAAGTCGGAAGTCGGCAAGTCATATGCTAAGTCGGAAGTCGAATTCCCTCCAATGCTTACTAGGGTCATTTTTCAGCCCAAACTTACATATCTATTTCATTTCAAACCCATTTTTGCACATGTATCATACACACTCTTTGCATTTTTCACACAAAGGCCACATTACTACCATAAGTTCTCACACTCCTACACACTTGCACTATCTGTGTTGCTTGTTTACATTGACACTTCTCAATGGAACCTGCCTTCTGATGTTAGCATCATGTAGAGAGGCATATCAGCATTCACTTCAAACTGCACAACTAAAGTTGTCCAACACGACATTCAGCCATGTAACATGCCAAGTAATCTAGGAAAGGGACGTGCTAAAAGAGTCTGAAACAACACATTCAAAGCATTTTGAAGAGTCTGAAAGCACAAAACTAATAGCTCTACCATCCTAAGCCACACAAATGTAAAGACAAGCAACTGGAAGGCTGAATCCTGTCACATGAGTGCCATGGCTCTACTAGCCACGGCGAGTGCATGCCCTCTTTGGACGGGAGGCAGTAGCCTCAGTAGCAGCAGCAGCACCGTCGAGGGCACATTCCACATCCCAACGCTTACGCACCCCTTTCTTCAGGATGCGTGAGATCTCCCTAATGTCAGGATCAACATCGTCATCATCGTCATCATCGTTTTCCTCCCCATCATCATCCTCCTCACCGTCTTCCTCCGGTAGATCCAACCCGGCAATATCGTCATCATCGTCATCGTCGTCGTTGACATCATCGTCCTCTTCCTCGTCACTATCACCTGCACTTACTGGTCCACTTCCTGCACCTGCTGCACTTCCCTCTCCACTTCCTGCACCTGCTTCACGTCTCACTCCATTTCCTGCACCTGCTGCACTTCCCTCTCCACTTTCTGCACCTGCTGCACGTCCCACTCCACTTCCTGCACCTGCTGCACTTCTCTCGCCACTTCCTGCACCTGCTGCACGTCCCACTCCACTTCCTACACCTGCTGCACTTCCCTCCCCACTTCCTGCACCTGCTGCACTTCCCTCCCCACTTCCTCCACCTGCCGCACTTCCCTCTCCACTTCCTGCTGCTGCCCCTGCTCCAGTTCCCGATCCACTCCAAACACCTGCTGCTGCCCCAGCTCCACTTCCTGATCCGCTACCGACACCTGCTCCTGTTACAACCGTGAGAGCTGATGCAAGTGCAGTCACAGATTCTCCACCCTCTGTATCCTCCACACCATCCACGGCAGCCACGATGGCTGGATCCCAACCTGCATTAGCCTCATCAGCACCAATTTCACCATCTGCCTCGGATCCACTCTCTGCTCCCTCCTCGTCCACCAACCTCTTGATCTCTGAAGTCAGCTTGCGCGGCTTCACCTTCCCGTACATCCGTGTCAGCCTCACGTTCACTCTCACGAGCATCTCCAGTGTGGAGGTGTTCAGCGTGTTCCTCCTAGCGGTCTGAATGAGTTCGTGTTTGCTAAACACGCGCTCATTGTCCGAGCTGCTGCAGGGCTGCGCTAGAAGCCGCATGGCCCGGTTGCGCAATGCTGGCAGCCGGGTCATGTGGCGTGCATGCCAGCGGAAGGATGCCACCTCGCCCGCCACCACCTGTACCACAGCTGCCTTTGCCCGCTCCACATCCTTCACACGTGCGGGGTCCTCCGTGACAGTCACACGCCCACTTGCAAAAGCGTCCAGCTGGTTCTCAAGCTCAGCCTGCTCATCATCTGGCACAAGTGCAGAGACAAAAGCATTCCATGCTTCCACAGTTTTCTCATCTGCATCAAAGTTGTTGCCAAAATGCTGCGGGTGAATGCGTCTGGCTGCTGCAAAGACCGGGCAACTCATGTAACTGTCCCAGCGCTCCTTCAGTCGCTCCATGGCAAATTTGACCCACTGTGGTGCACATGGTGCACGGTGGCGTCCACGTGCCAAGCCCAGTTGGCGGAGCTCCTCGGTGGCATCAAGCAAGGCCTCATAAATGATGCCTGCCGTACCACTAGTGGAGTCCGCCTTGCGCAAGGCAACCAGCAGCGGGGTCATGAGTCGCATGAGCGCCTTCACCTGCACCCAGAAGACATTCATGCGCACAAGGCGCCTCACTTCCTTCTTCTTGGCCTTGAATCCTGCATCACGGCCAGGCGACATCTTACTCCACTGGTTGCTGGCAACCATCTTCTCCAGTGCCTGGCGCAGTGCAAGCAGGCGCTTCAACATGCGGTGGACTGAGCCAAAGCGTGTGGCACAAGCAGGAAGAAACACCTTCCCAGTCTCGGCCTTGAGCCAAGACCGCATCATGTCCTTGTTCCTAAAAAACGTCACAATCTTCTCCACCTTTGAGATAAGAACAGAACCCCACTCTGTCTTGGATATGTCCTTCAACACAAGGTCCAAGCTGTGTGCCACACAGTTGGTAAAAAACACGTTGGGGTACTTCTCACGGAGGGTCCTGTAGGCTGCTTTGTTGGTTGATGCATTGTCAGTTATGACCATGAAAACATGCTCAGCCCCAACGGTGGTTATGGCAAGATCAATGACTGCAGCTACGTGGTTTGCATCCCGGACAATGCCAGTGCCATCACGTGAAAACAGATGACAAACACCCTCAGCATTGGTAGCCATGGCGGAGTAAATTGGACGAATTTGGATATCACTCCACTCATCGACACCTAGAGTGACACCATAGATGGCCCACCCGTTACGGAGTGGTTGCTCCAACTCTCCCAGCTCCTTGTCAAGGGCAGGCAGCAGCTCTTGGACCACAGTGTCTCGTGATGGAAGCCAGAAGGAGCTGGTGCTACGGCGAGAAATCTCGATGAGCTCCAGGACAACACGTTCACGGCACCAGCTGATGGGTGAAGCCGACTTTTCCATGACCTTCATTAGTGCTTTCTGGACCTCCTTGTTCACTGCGTTGTCCAAGTGGTCACGCATGCTGGTCTGGCGGCAGTTGTTGAGCGCAGACAAGGAGACAGATGGCCCAGAGCTGAGCAGGCTTGGAGCTGCAGCAGGTCCACTGACAGCCGTGGTAACGTTTGCGGCTGCGGCTTCCGTGGTCTGCTCCCCATCACCACTCACACCAGCTGCTTCCCGTGCCTCCTTCAGCTGCCTTTCTAACACCAGGTCGGCCCACTTCACTGGCTTGTCACGTGTTCCCCAGTACTCACCCTGGCCCTTGTAAAGCTTTGGATCAAAGCCCTCAAAGCCATCAGGCGGAGGAGGGAGCGGCAGGAGACCAAGAAGGGCACAGGCGCTGGCTGGTGCAACTTTGCACTTCTTGATGTTGCCAACTGGAGCACCAAAATGGCCACGCATTCGGTCGCTGCCACCCGCAAATGTCGTCCCACAGGCGCCACACCCAAAGCCGGGGTAGCCGCCGGGCGATGGCACGGGCTTGAAGTACCTGGAGAGGGCTCTGACTAGGAGTTCTCCTGACAGAGCTTGAATGGGCTGCACGGTTGAGGCAGAGCTTTGGCTTGCAGCCATGGCAGCGGACCTGGGTCGATACGCCATGGGGCCGACCCAGTCAGGAGAAGGGCAAGGAACGAAGTTGAGACTGCGCCAAGTGGNGTCCCACAGGCGCCACACCCAAAGCCGGGGTAGCCGCCGGGCGATGGCACGGGCTTGAAGTACCTGGAGAGGGCTCTGACTAGGAGTTCTCCTGACAGAGCTTGAATGGGCTGCACGGTTGAGGCAGAGCTTTGGCTTGCAGCCATGGCAGCGGACCTGGGTCGATACGCCATGGGGCCGACCCAGTCAGGAGAAGGGAAAGGAACGAAGTTGAGACTGCGCCAAGTGGCTCATCAGACCTCGGACTAGGGTGTGAATGACGTGCATGGAGGCGGCACTGGGTCGCCTTTGCATCGATAAATTGAACCTGGACAATCCTCAACGGCACTTTGACATGTCCTCCACCTGTAGTTAACCTTTGAGGTATTTTGTATCATGCCATTGGTAGCTTTATGGATCGATCCATATGGAGACCACCAATTGGAGGGAACAATATCCTTGCAAAATGCATGCTTGTAGCTGTCAGTCGCGGCCGATCTGTGCATAACGGAAAACCGCATGTGACCGAGGACTGAGCCGAATTTGATCCCCGTCCCCAAGTTTTTTTCTTGGGTTTTTTTCACAGGACAAGTTACCCTACCACAACATAGGCCTGGACAAAACCCAGGAAATTGGAGGGCAAAAGTCAGAGTCGACGCTAAGTCGACTTTGATGGACTTAGCGACTTCGACTTTGACCCTAAAAGTCGAAAGTCGAAGGCAACATGGATCCACAATGTTCCGAAACGCACGGAGAAAACCAGCAGGGGTCGCAGGGACGCGAGCATCAGTTGCAGGAACTCCTGGGTCAGGCGGATCTGGTGCATCAGGGCAGCACTTGTATGCACAACCGACATTGGGTTTACGGTGCGGGCATATTAACTTTTCTGGGTTTTGAGCCCATGTGTCAGAAGATTCATCTAAAAAAAAAGAGGCCTTCAAAGTCTTGGACCTTTTGGCGTAAAACGGCACACCTGAACGACAAAAACATCATATTTAAGTCTCTAATTTTAGGGTTTGACCACATATGCTTAAGTTCATTACATTTTGAAGGGCATGCTACATTCCAAACATACCTTCTACAGTACCATCTGATGTGTCCAGCCGAGCTTGCAAACCTGCCAACTCCATCTCTAGTGCGCCGTGCAGACGAGTGTCTCCCTCTGCATGTCCTGTTAGGGCATATCCACATACCACCGATACCCACAAGTCTGGCAATCAGATCAGGGTCACGAGAATTTCTCTTCTTCCGATGAGAGGGGGAAGGGAAGCTAGCTCGATCAGTGTCGTACAAATGAACAAGATCCGTTGCAACAGTATTCCTCCCAGTTTCTTTGCAAATGTGGCACCTGACGTTTAGACTGCCGGCATTTCTACGCAACAGTGCAATGTCAACAGGCCATCTGACTGCACCGAGTGGCGGAAGGTGATGTCGCAGACGCCGAGTTAGAGGTGGGCGGCTGTTGTAGCTCACACCGACACCATGATTAGGCCGCGGATCTCTGCCACGTTGGCAGCATGGCCGTACAATCTGATAAATTGTGTGCAATGATGTCAAGACAGCCAAATGAACAAGGGACCCAAGTCTTGCAACAGCAAAGAGAGTTCAATGAGTCACCATTCCAGAATTGGACATTGACGAACCACGAAACGAGGTCGACAGGAGGAAATAAGGTGATAGACAGCATCTCAACAGTTCACAGAGCTCGTAGTGATCATGTGTTGTACATGATATTCCATCAGTGGTTAGTTCCACCGAGTGCAAAATACAGTTCCACCAACTTCCATGACCCACAATCTTATGTGACAATCGTAAAGAAACTCATGGCTAGGTGAAGGATTTGCACGGAAGGAGGCGACAAGGGCACGTTGAGCACCCACGCAACGAAGGAGAGGAGGAGAACGACAGGCCAAAATGGCCTAGTAGAGGTGTTTGTTGTCCGCGCGGCTTCCGCCATGGTCAATGGGGTGACACATTGCAGGTCTGTGGATGGGACTTCAAACCACAGCAGTGGACACGGATTGGCTGCGCTTTCAGTGGTAGACGGGGCATGTAGCGACCCCACTCAGTTGCGGACTAACCATGATTTGCAAACAAACTGCGTCTATGCTGACATCAAAGCTTGGACCAAAAGGGGAGGATGAGAGACAAGATGAGGTCCACGGTACATCCTTACTAGCAAATCGTGAATGAAACGTAAACCCTTCTCCGGTACATGAGGGCAAGCTGAAAAAACAAAGACGAGAAACCTGTTTTGCACGTCGACAAACGAGAAAAAGTCTTTTGCATGGGACAGGAAAATCTGTGGCGTGTGGAGGAGGAAACTACTGTTGTGTACAAAAGTAGCTATTCCATCGACAAGTAGAGAGAACATGTGGATAAAAGAGAGGAACATTGAGACAGTACAGCTCCTACTCGGTCGATGTAGTAGAGAAGACCTGTTTCATATGAAGTGACAAGGTCTGTTTTGATGACAAACTCGGGTGTATAGAATGGGAGGACGGGATTTCCGTCATCAAAGAGGGAAATCCATGTTGCATCTAACGGGACAACTCTTACTCCGTAAATGAAACATGAATAACTTGTTTCATCTGAGGGTGCCATTCCTGTTCCGTTTACATCCATGGAGAACTCGATCCCTAAAGACTGTGAAAATGCCTATTTTGTCGATAAATTAGACCTGTTGCATAAGAGGGAAATGCCTATTTTGACTTTTCAGAAGAGAACACCTATTGCAAAGTATGTTATAATACCTATTTCATAAGGGTTTAGGGTTTGTTTTGAGGCGCTTTTGACAGGACAGCTCTTACTACGTCGTCGAAAGGGTGAAAACCGATTTCATATGAAGGGTCAATATGTGTTATGTTCAAAGAGAGGAAAAAGTAGGTTGTATACAACGAGAGGACGGGATTTCCGTTGACAAAGAAGAAAACACATGTTGCATCTGACAGGAGAATGCCTATTCCGTGGATCAGTGTCAAAACAACTGTTGCATGTGACTCTTTAATGCCTCTATTGACGGCGAAGAAGGAAAAAATTGGTCGTTCAAACTCGCCTTTCAAACATGGACGGAGGATGGATGGTGAACCGCAATGGTGGGAAAAATTGGGTGGGTGTTAGGGGGGAGGGGCGGTGGACAACTCGAGCAATTTTAAAAGGAAGCTAAACCCGGAAGGGAAGTTCAGGGACAGTTACTGTCAGTTTCGTAATAATAAAGGAATGCTTATTTAAGGTAATGCACCCTAAAAGGAATGCTAACTTAAAGACGAAGGTGAATAGAAATAATGCCATAATGCTGGTGAGTATATGTTACATCATAGAATTGCACCTGGTTGAACTGTAAGACTACGTCTACGCTCTGCATTTTACGCCTCTCCATTATGACGTTCCACTTGCCCGGAACAATTCGTGGACCGGGGGTCGTACGCGTGCACTGGGTGTGTGCCTGTACTCACTGCTCCCGACGCACGTTCTGCACCCACGGTCGGTGTTTCTTCGGGACAATCACACTTGGTTGTACTATACAACTACGTCTACGCTCTGCATTTTACGCCTCTCCATTCTGACGTTCCACTTGCTTGGAACAATTCGTGGACCGGGGGTCGTACGCGTGCACTGGGTGCGTGCTTGCGCTTACTGCTCCCTACGCACGTTCTGCACCCACGGTTGGTGTTTCTTTGGGACAATTGCACCTGGGTGTATTGTACAACTGCGTCTACGCTCCGCATTTTACGCCTCTCCATTGTGACGTTCCACTTGCCCAGAACAATTTGTGGACCGGGGGTCGTACACGTGCATTGGGTGCGTGCCTGCGCTCACTACTCCCGACGCACGTTCTGCACCCACAGTTGGTGTTTCTTTGGGACAATTGCACCTGGCTGTACTGTACAACTACGTCTACGCTCCGCATTTTACGCCTCTCCATTTCGACGTTCCACTTGCCCGGAACAATTCGTGGACTAGGGGTCGTACGCGTGCACTGTGTGCGTGCCTGCGCTCACTGCTCCCGACGCACGTTTTGCACCCACAATCGGTGTTTCATTGGAACAATCACACCTAGTTGTACTGTACGACTGCGTTTACGCTCCGCATTTTACGCCTCTCCATTCTGACATTCCACTTGCCTGGAACATTTTTTCTGAATTATTTCAGACACATTTGATTTCATTTCCTTCATTAAAAACATTCCATTTCAAATATCCTGTCCTGGAACAATTACGACCACGGCCAAAAAACATTTACCACTCACTAGTCGGGTTCATCCCCGATGCTTCTTCATTTCTTTCCACATACACCATGACATCAAAATTTGCCCACTTTGTTCAAGTACAATGAATTCCTGTCTCGTTTTCCCAAATGTGACTTCACATCCCAGTACCGTAAACAACCCTAAATCCTGAACCAGTCCATGGAACATGAAATACAGGTTGGTTATTCCAAACCGTCCTTCCCTCAGAGGTACTCGAATTCTTCTTTCCATTATCATGTTTCATAACAGCTTTCCTGCATCATCCATGTCAGGGGCTTACCTCTTTCAAAAATTATGGAACCTGAATTCCCTCTCCATTCACATTCCATCATGGGCATTCCATCTCAATGGACATTCCATCTTTTTCACTCTTGTGCGTGAAACCGACTTTCCTCATTTCAGTGCAAAAGTGATTCTTTGACCTCCTGCGCCGAAGAGGAAGTCCTCTTTTGTCCATTCAAAAGCGGAGAAGGTTTTCCTTTCCCATTCGCCGGAAGACATTTTCCTTTCCGCTGACTGGAACGCGTTTTCGCTCGAAAAATTCCGACGAAATTTGCGAACGTTCGGACCTCCCGCGTCGCTTGAATGCAGGTGCGTTCAACTTTTTTCGTTTACACCTACCGTCAAGATTGCTCACCAGGATCTCCACTCACGGCGCGGAGATCCTGGTGAGCTGCCTCACGATTATGAATTGTACAACACACTCGTTCTGATGCAACATGCACGGTTGGGGGCGATTGACGTGAAGTACGTTATCACGGCCAAAAATCGGTCTTGAAAGACCAAAATTACGAACATCGCTCCATTGTTTTGACGTTGCACGTGAACAGTTGCTCGATGAAATTATTTTGATGATCGCCCGAAATCTTGACTCGCCAGCGTTGCAAATGCTGGTGACAAAGGCTAACGTCATTTTTGTAGTTTAGCATTCCAAGTAGTCGCGAGTGAGTTGCCTCCATCGCTCTGCATTCATCAGCAATGCAAATACACATGTATAGCTAACTCAGTTTGTGCATAAGGCAGGCGCGATGTGACTTCCTCAGCAACCCCATAGCCTCTGGCCGCGGCTGGTTAACATTTTGCCGATGGGTGATTTTGCGCTCTCGGTGGCGTCCGCGTCCACACCCCTGCTGGCCACTCCGATCCCTTTCCCGTTCGCCACGGCCTTCTGCAGGGTGATCCATGCAGTCCTATCCTCTTCAACTACCACATTGACCCCCTAGCACGTGCCATCTCTCGCATCGACACAGATGCTCCCACCCTTCTTGGCACACCCATTCCTCTCCTCCTACAGGCCGACGATATTGTCCTCCTCTCTGAGTCTGTCGGTGGCCTTCAACGTGCAGTGGACGAGGCATTCTACTCGCTCAGTGCCCTTGGCCATACAATCCAGCCAAGCAAATGCGCTGTCCTTGTCTTCCGTCCATCTCGTAACCTGTCACGCCCAAGCATTTGCCTTCCTACACTACCCTCAGCGTCCCCCCTTCCCCTCTCTAATGAATACACCTACCTTGGCCTACGCTTCTCTGCTATCTCTAGGCACATAATTGACACAAAGCCACTAATCACCAAGGCACAACAGGTGCTTGGGGCCGTCCAACGAAAATGCACTTCATCCTCTATACACACTGTGTCCCTCCGCCTCACTCTTGTCCGTGCCCTCTGTCTCTCCCGCCTAATGTATGGCATCGCAATATGGGGCCCACCCACCTTCGCGCTAGTACGCCGCTCCTATTTCACATGTGACCCCCCCCGTGGCCTGCAGGACGCCCACAAACTACATCTCGATGGAATCCTATGGTGTGTCTCGGCCACGACAGTCGCAAGATCAACACCGCGCAATTTGATACATCTTGAGTCGAACACCCTCCCATTCCAGTTCTTGCCCTTTGTCTATGGCCCTAGATATGCAGCGTATTTAGAAGCGCTACCAGTGGAGCGTCTTGCCAATGTTGCCTACTGCTGGCATGTAGAGAATCGATCACCATGGCATACCACACTCCTACGTGCTGCCCATGCCCTGTGCGCNTTGGCCACCATTGGCATGTCGCTCTTATTGCCCTCGTGTGCTCAGTCCCTCCCCTCCTCAAAATCTCGCTAGGATTTCATTTGCTTTGACCCCTGTGTGCTTCTTTACACTTGACAGTGGGCACATGCATGCCCCTCTCCATGTTTGTCGTGTGTGGATGTCCCTCCTGACCCTCGCTGTCACATGTGGCTCTGTGCCACCGTCCATTCCCCGTGGAGGGGTAGCGACGATAAACATAATAATCATCATCATCATCTCGGTGGCGTCGTGGAGGAGACATACCAATGTCCTCACATCGACCGATGTTTCAGATTAAAGCTCGATTTAGGGAGCGATTTTACCGGATGTGTCCTAAACGGTAGCGAATATCAAGTGGTATCTCATTGGCTCAATTAAGTCGTAGTGAAAGAGAGGGCGATTCTCATTGGAATATAACAGAAGTTCCGCTTGCTGAGTCGGTCATTCTAAATCCGTCTTCGGTTGGTCAGCCCCCGGCCATCCGGACTTTACTGCCTCAAGAGGGCAAAGCTAGCCAAACGAGGCACAGTTGTTACCGTCGTGAAGAAGGATCGATCTGAACCGTCCGTGACGGTTGTTTCTCGGAGGGGTAGCTGTGCACTCTCGCGGTGGTCCAGTCCGGATGGGCGGAGGATGGCAGGCTCGCGACGGGTTCTGCGTTCAGGAAATCAACAAGCGTTGCAGCTATGCACTACCAATCGGATTCGTCGATTCGGTGAACCAGTGACAAGGCAACATTTTTTGGCGATAGCTCTGTACATGTCCGGACTAAGCGCCTCCTGAACTGAGGGTGGGTTTGGCATGCCACGATTGACTGGCACTGTCCTCGAAATCGAGAACTCGACGGCTGTCGTGTGTTTCATTAACTGCACGACTGTGTTCGGCAGTCCGCCAGTGATGGACGATTAGAAGTCCGAAAGTTGCGGATTCTTCAACGCGGTCATGTTGTTTTGAGATAAGCCACTCCAAGTCGAGGTCGTGCAACTTCGAGGACAGTACCAAATCCTCGTGGCATGCCAAACGGACCCTGAGTCCAGTGAGGAGTCATTTGATGAGAGGACATGGGCCGAGTTCCTCCTCGACGCCCTCGCGAGCGAGAACTTTCCCGTTGCCAAAACGTTAACCAGCCGCAGCCTCCCTGCAGGTTTCCAGCCTCAGCCATGTGGATGTGAAATACCCCCGCGGACAGCGGGGCGAGAAAGATGGTCGAACTCGGCAAACCATCGAATCCAACCACAACCAGCCGCGCCCTTTCGGGCTTCGGCAAGCCAGCGTGGCACAGCTCAGTGAAACGAAGCGCCCCCTTTTTTTTAAGTGGTGCATTTTGTTGCTGGAGCAGCGGCAGGAGACCCTTCCTACTTCGCGCTCCTGTTCCGATCTTGCTCGCTATCCGGCGGATTCGCACGCCGAACACGCAAGATGTGTTCGCTCAGATAACGGAGAGCCTGGGGAAGAAAGCAGCTCCATCCTGTAGTCTCGGTCAGATTCTACGATCGCATCACGAGTGAGACATGTCATGCACCACAGGTGGTCGTTGCGAAAATCGGCAGGAACAAGTTTTGTACAGTGACACTGGCGAACGTTATGATGATAGTTAACCAGAATCTGCGCATGCGTTTCTACACGAAATTATAATCATTACATTAAAGAATGACTTTTCAGCCGCCAGTTTGTCATAAGCTGTTCCCTCGATGGACAAAACTGCAGGTGGGCACTTCTATCATCTAAAATGGGCTTCGCGGTTGGTCTGGAATGCCCCTATGAAATGTGAGGGGAAAAAGGTCCCCTTCAAGACCTGCTGTAAACAACAAAGGTGAAACCTCTGGTGGTCATAGGGTTGCACCAAATCTGGAAACCATCCAAAACAAAACCCAACAGGCTCAGAACAATCAATTTGAATGCAGAAAACCAAGGTAATAGACTGTTTCCTCTTGTGATCAATCATCAAAAAAATGAACTTACCCTGATTGTGGAAAGCCCCATGAAACAACATGATTTGGTACGAAAAAAGTCAAACAGGTCTTAGATTCAGAGCTCATTCTCTAAGAAAATGTTAGTTTACAAAAAAAATCTTAAAAAAACAATCAGGATCAACTGTTAGAAATTTGTTTCTCCTTCATCTCAATGTGTGCCCGATGTTCATTCCTCCCCTTGCCCATATTCTGTCAGAGCATGATATTATACATAACTATTGAAAAACTGGAATTTCAATAGAGTTAGCAAAAGTAGAAAAACGGAAGACTAAAATATGAAACCTTGCTTTTTCTTCTAGCACCACGGTTCATGACTCAAAATCCATCAATAATGGTTGTAAAAAACGAAGTAAGGTTGAAAACTCAAAGTTTCAATCTTTCTACTTTGATGAATCAATCTAAAATTCAATGGTTCAAATGTGGTATCTTACATCATTCCTGGAAATTATACAGGCATATGTGGCAATTTTGTGTAAGGCAATCGTTCCAACTTCTTTCTTGGTCACCTTAAGCAGTTTGTTGCCACATATGGCCTTAGTTCCGAACTGATTGTTGCACAAAGGTTATGTATATTCAATACTCACTTTCCTTCAAATTAAATATGATGTTGAATTATGCACGAGAAAAACATAGCAAACTGAACACCCCCCATAGTCGGTACAATGCATCAACACCATATTTTCATGGCAATGTTTGGAGTACGGAAACAAAGAAAAATTCTTGTGCAACATTTTCAATGATAAAAAAATAATTTTTTCGATAATAAATTTTCTTTCTATCCAATATATCAACTATTTATGTTGAAAGAACCAGGTATCACTTATTGAAGACATAGAAATTATTGACAAGCTATTTGGGTCAGGCAAACCACTCCAATATTTTGAAGAATCATGAAAAACGTTTTTGGAGGCTGCCACAAGACAATAATAATAATACATAAGAGTTTTGTTTAAGAAATTGAGCATTCCTAGCAAATTAGGATGTGTTTTGGAAAGGAGCGTCATACAGAGAAGGAATAGGAGATGCACATGGCACTTCATTACCAATGCAGCATTTGCTTTCTCAAATTGTGGAATATATCCTCCAATCAAGATATTTTCAGAGAGCCACATTCACCAAGTTTAATGAGATGTAATCAATCTTGTTCGGCCAAAGAACTCAAATCATGGCAATGTAAATGAAAAAACCAATGTAAGTTGCATAAAACTACATTTTACTTAAAAACAGTTATTTTACTTCAGCAAACATGAACATTGACCCCACTTCCTTCTCATGAAGTGACAGAGCTTATCAATTACCAAAGAAAAACATTTCTCCTTATAAGCTTATCAGATAGAAGGCACATGTAGTATAATGTATAATCCCGAATACCCAAGGCACAAATTGAACACAAATAATGAATGGAAACATCGGAACTAATGCAAATTTGACAAATCATAAGACGTATCACGTGAAAATTCATCCAATATCATGTAATGGGTTTTTTATAATTTTATCTTCATGAGTGGTGACATTCAGGAGTAAATGTGTAGGAAGTTCAGAATATGAGGCAACCAATTCATGGATTGGACAATAGACTGTAAAACTAACGTATACATCATCAAGAAAATAAATTTCAATACTTTCAAATTACTTCATCCATAGTAGAAACATTTCATAAAGGACTAATGATCCAGAAAGGCCCCCAAAAGATTGAATACAAACAGTATGTACATATAAATTAATTTAATCTCCATAATATTATAATGCAAAAACGTATTCATGATTCAAAGAAAAGAAACAACAATATTCTTAGACTGGCATATTCTCTCAATAAATAACAAACTCCGGAACCAATATCCCCAATCATCTAGTTATGATGACTAGTCATCTGGTGACTGACACATCTCAAACAATCCAAAGAATTTGTTTTACATTCCAAGAAAATATATGTTTTTATTCTAATTTGAACCTACAACTAAAACTTATAAACCCTTTACTTTATGATGTTAGAATTCTTTAAAAATTTACACATAGGTTTTTAAAGTGAATAAAGAGACTTTAAAACTTGGAACGTTCAAAATGCAAGCATGGGACATGATTTTCTTCCAATGCAAAGAATAACAACATGTCGTGTACCTCAAAGAAATGAATCGCCTTTCCATGCCTTGTTTGATGTTCCAACGTAAGGAATTATTTAAAATTGAATCTCGATTGAAATAAAACATTTTGCATCTACAGTGGTACATGTATCAATAATAAAATGTCAAAATTCTTGCCTCACCACACACTGCATTATCTATTTGTGAAAAGAACTGAGGTCTTCAATACATTGAATTGAATACCTCTCCCATCTATCATCCCTGGAGATATTTGTCAACGACAATTAGGCATTTCTGAATTCAATCTTACGAGTGATTTTGAAAATATTTGGGGAAACGTCCACTGGGATATACATTCTCTAGGAATTGAGTCAAAAATTCATCAATATGGTACATTTTTTGAAGGCTTCCTTATCAAAAAATGATCCAATACAAAGATCGTTTAGTGAGGAAATTGCATTATTTTGAAAAACGTTCATGTTTTCTCTGTTACATCTTTTTATTTCTTAGGGTGTAATGTTTGCATCCCCTTGAAACTTGGTGTACTATCTTTAGTTTTTGAATAAAATCATTTGAATCTTTTCACTACCATGAACTGTGCATCATGAACCAAGTCTAGTGGTTATTCTATTGATGGATCTTAACAAGTTTCTAGAAATACAAGATAAACAAAATACAGATAGGTTTTCTTACCCATTTGTTAAATTCCTGGACTGCCCACAATTTAGGTGATACCTACACTAAGAAAACTTTCTGCGTTGATACAAAAACAAATTTTTAATCCGTAAATCAATTGAAAAATGTGCAGGACCATTAATAGAGATGCCTTGAACATAAGGTCTATTTCCTAATTTGAGGTTTTCTAATTGTAATTCAACATTAAACTTTGATGTTTTACATTTACAAAACAGTTGATACAAAACAAGTGCTTGTACAAAGAGTATCTAGTGCAACGCACTGAATACTTGTATGCAAATGCATGATTGTAGAGGAATTTTCATAATGAGGTTATAGAGAGTGATGAATGTCTTCATATTGAACCGTTGAACATCATTTTGGTTCTCTTCTTTTACTTTTTTTATTATTCCATAATGTGCCAGTATTTACAAGGGAATACCATTGAATTTAATCCATTAATGATATAATTTATCTTTTTTTCACATGTCTTATGGGGGAGTGTGTCAACCTATAATAGAGTGGCAAGTAACATACTATGAATTCAAGTACAAGATCTGGAAACGCAATATCAATTATAATCCTAGAAGCAACATCCAATCCTTGGTCTATTTTCTCACATAAGGATTGTTACAAGAGGCCTTGGAGGGGTAAGGGGAAAACTAAGATGTTGTATTCAGTATCAAGCACCCAGAGATAGATTGGAGATATTTTGCAGCCAAAACATTCCTTATCCTCAATATTGTATATTTGCAAATACCTTCCTTCCTATCTCCTGTGTTGGTGAGAAGACAATGAAATTCATTTTTCATTTCTTCACCTTTTTAGCAAGATAAAATCTAGGGTTTCACATATGGTCTCATACTAATCGTTGGGCCTACCCACACCTTTTCTAGTTTTCCGGTGTACATAACAATGTGGTTTCATCCATACACACATCCAATGAACCGTGCCTTCATATCAACCAGCGACCCAAGCTCTGCAAATAACCACTAACGTGACGCAACTACTCCTGCCATATCTCGAACCATTGCAATTTCATACCAAGTGTTATGCTAAAGTGAGGGTGGGTGGTGAATTGATAGAATATGTAAGAGAGAACATGGTTGACAATTTGATACTTGAGCAATTTTTAATTTGCGATAAGTGTAATCTTATGACAAGTGTTGAAATCATCGATCATACATGTACAAGTATTGAGTTGCTAATGAGGCATAGATGTCGAGCCAACTGTCGTGCGAGTCATGTGCATTTAGGTCATAAGTGGGTGGATCGTGAAGCACTGTTGGGGAATGGAGGGGCCTCAAAGATTAATTTCAAGGATGTGAGATGCATCTCAATGAATACTAACGCACCTTGATGAGTCATGAGATCGACCAAAAGGTGGTTTAAGCTTTTCTTCTATTCTTGTGATTTGTGTCAATACGGGATCCAGATATCAAATTTTCTTTTGTACTACTCCTTATCAATACATTTGAGGGAACAATGAAACTGATGCATAGTAATAACCTTACAAAACTCAAGTGCAACCCTCAAACTTGAAGAAGATTGCACAGAGAAGGTGTTGGAAAGAAGGCAGTATCTATGAATCATAGTTTTAGGTCTTCCACGGATACTAATCTTTGAAAGTGATTTTTGCATGAAGAGATTATATCTAAGGAAAACCAGGTTTTGAATTCTCAAAGGGAGCATTCTATGAAAGATGATACATTGAGATGTAATGAGCATCCAACTCGTGAACAAAAATGTGTCTAAAGATCAAATAAATGTCCTGATTGATCAAAACATAACGCAAAGACAAACTCTTTTACTTGACTTGGTTTATGAAACAAGAAGAGTTCAAGTGATGAAAATGATGGTGTGAAAGGAAATGATTTCCAAAGGGGATGATGGGGTACTCCTAAAGACCATACACACTTGTTACATGTGGCAAGTGATGATTACGGGAAAAATAGTTGATGGAGATCAAATAGATGGTGTGAGAGAACATAAGAATCATGGCTATTGTCAAAAGAACGAATGGAGGATATGTGAAGATCAAATTAAATGGATTTTAAAAAATACAAAGATGTGGTTGGCCTTCTAATTATGTGGATAGGGATTCAGTATGGGTTACTCTGGATGACATTTGGTTAAGGGGAGCCAAAGAAAAGGTTGCATATGACGAGGGAAGGTGGAAAGTGGGAAAAGAGGAGTCTGGATAAGTTACTAAGGATGAAAGGAGATATAGAAAAAGGGATTGGAGGAGGGGGGAGACACCATGAGATCATTATATTGAGAAAATGTGAAGGAGAACAAGATTGTTGGGGGCTGAATGGAGTTAGAAGAGATATTGGCTTGGATGGACGAAGATAGGATGCGCAATGGAGAACCAAGGGTGTAAAAGACCAAGGATAGGAAGAAAGGAGGTACAAGAGAAAAGAAGAAAATGAGCTAAGAGGATGGCTAGGTAGTCAATGTAATCTTGAATTTGAAGAGTAAAGGGAGAGGAACAAACTCAAGGCACGGAACAAAAACCAAGGTGATGGTAGTGCATGAGGTGAGGTGAAGTAGAAAGAATGGCAATTTCAAAAGAAGAGGATAGTACAACGACTAAAAAAGCCAAAGTAATAGAAATTAAGAACCTTTAAAATTTCTTCAACGGTAGAAAATCATGTGGAGAAAAGGAGGTGGTGTATATAATATTTCTAAGTAAATGGACAGCACATTGGATTGGTAAGAGTAAAAACATGAAATAACAAAAATTTGGAAAACAAAGCAAGTAACAGGCAGTATGAGATAGTAAAGAGAAATTAAAAAAGGGGAGCGATATTAAAGCTCTGAGGCATCTATAATCAGGGAAAAAAAGGGAACAATTTTAAACATGGAATAAATAAGCAATGTAGGAGCAGAAAGCAAAGGCATATGTCGTCTGATTGGCCCCACAAAAGCAAAGTGGTAGACAATTAGGAAGAAATAAGAAGAAGGCAAGGATTCCTTAAAAACGAGGGGTGGGAAGAATCCATCAAAAAGAAGTGAGAACAATTACAAAGAAGTAGAGAGCCAGAAACCAATTTTAGAAGACATTTTGGAGATAATAAAACATTGCACCTGGAGGAAGAGCAATAACCTTTTTGAGAAGGAGAAAGGGTAGAAAACGGACGAGAGAGAGAGATAAGGAGAGAGAAATAGAGAGAGAGAGAGATAGAGAGAGAGAGAGAGGGAGAGAGAGAGAGAGAGAGATAGAGAGAGAGATGAACATCGGAATAGAGAGAGAAAGGAATAGGAAAGGAGATAGAAATAGATAGAGAGAGAGAGAGGGAGAGAGAGATAGAGATAGATAGATAGAGATAGAGAGAGAGAGAGAGAGAGAGAGAGAGGAGAGAGGGAGATAGAGAGAGTAGGAGAAAGTGATAGAGAAAGACATGGGGAGATATATAAAGAGAGAGAGAGAGAGAGAGAGAGAGAGAGAGAGAGAGAGAGAGAGAGAGAGAGAGAGAGAGAGAGAGAGAGAGAGAGAGGAGAGAGGGAGAGAAAATCTTTCACACAAGGTAAGGTTTTTCTAGTACACTACACATGGGATAAAACCCTTTTGGATGTATGGTCTTGCAAAAAAAACAATTAAATAAGGCACCAGGGCTCCCACACAACAATGGATATTGGTAATGTTTGTGGGATGTGGTAAGGGCTAGTTTCCTTGTTGTTTGGACCGTTTTGCTTGGAGAGAAATTGCACATAGAGTGAAAAGAAGGGAATGGAAGACTTCTTAGACTGATTAACTAAAGTTCATCACAAAAAAAGTACAAGAGACGGTATAGGAAACACAACTTAGGTTGATCCTATCTCTGAACCCTCACGCCTAGACATAGTTTCACGCCCACAAGTTGGAAACATCTAGAAGGGGAGCTCTAGCAAAAGAGCTTCAGTACTGGACGTAGTCAAGCCTTAAAAGTGAGGTAGTCAGGCCTTCATGTAGTTTGGGGCATCCTCTTGCTCAGGCTGGAATAATCCTTCAAGGATTACAACGGTGTTACAATAGTGTCTGTATATTCTTTGCATGAAGAGATGTCTCAAACTGGTAGAGGCTGATTTGCTTTAGTGATGACTGACTTATTAAATGAGGACCACTAGGCTAGCCATCTTTCAAAGCAAGTTGCTGGCAAGTTGAGAGCTGTCCATGCTGGTACAAGCGTCTGGATGCATGTGGGAAGATTCCTAGCTTGAGAACCTTCTTCTAAGAAGTAGCCCCTTTGATAGTTACTATGCATAGCCTTTCTAATGCGCAGCCGACCATCCTTTTGGATTTTCTTGTGACTAAGGACATGTGCATACATGATGTGATATAGTGTTGTGTCGTGCTTGCATACATTGATGTAGATCGATCCCCACACTAGGCCTTGCATGTTGTTGCTAAGTCACCCTTATGTAGCAGAATATGCATTGTGGTCGAAACTACCTAGTTAAGTATAGCCCTACCTTGACTAGACCTAGCCCAGAAATCAGTAGAGCGTTGTAGTAGTGTAAAGTTGCTAACTAATCAAGTCAATCGGCATGTAGAGCCACACTATGCATGCAAAAATGATTTTTTCCAGTTCTTGGGTCCACTCTCTCCTTTGATCTAAATACCAAAATGGCCAATACAATCAAAACAAATCTCCGCTGTTCAACGTAGGATGATTATAGAATAAATTGCTTTACTCATTTTAGGCTCCTTTAATTCACATACAGATTGTGCCTGCTAAGCCAAAAACATAGGCTAACTAATTGCCAACAGTAAAACCCCCCCTCCATTGGTATGCCAAAGTGTTAGTGAAGAAAATGGTCACGTTGGATGTCTCTTATAATATTTTGATGTAAGAAGAAAGTTGTGATACTTCTGTAGTATCGAATGGGTTTACTACGGGCTTGGATTTTCCCTCGCGCTCAAAATCAACATGCTTTTCTTTGATTACCACAATCAAGGCTCATTTTGCGTATTTTTTTGTTCCAACAGGTCATTCTTGAACTTTTCCTATCGTAAATGAATCAATTGGTGGCGTGTCAAGTCTCCCTGGTCGATTTTCTAAGAGTTCAGCTGTAAGACAACACTTAGGATTGTTTTCACAACATGCTACTACATGCGTTGGCGATCTGGTTGAATTTCCTCACCATTTGTAGCTGTTTTACAGCATTTGAGTGGGTGGAGAAGTTGTTGGGAGAAAAGAGGAAAACATTATGTTCTACCCCTCACGTTCAACAGCACTTTTGAAGGTATATGTTTCAGTTTCAGCATTGCTAATGCTATTCTTGCCCTTTCTCATGCAAAGTCAATGCTCCACTCCTCCGTCTAAGATGTGCAAAGATATGGTTGCAAAAGCTGGACTTGGGGTCCTGCTACGCATTCCTCAAACACTTGGTTACTCCTCCACTGCTATTGAACTGCTCACCGAGTGAGCTTTGTGTCATGCAACCTCCTCCTCTTGCCATCTCTCATTTTTTTGCCAAAAATGTCATCCTTTTTGTAACTCCCTTGCCAGAATTTGTGTAGAGGGGGAGGGAAGCTTGTAAGCTTGCTTAGGAGGCACGAGTTTACTTGCCTCCTTTTGGTGAGCTCGCTTGCCACTTTCTAGGCGTGCATGTTTGATCGCTTGCTACTTGACGCAATCCTAGGCTTTGCTGTGAAGCCACCTACGGCCACTCCCCTTCTTGTAGTTTGCTTTTTCCACTTTCCTTTTGCTGCATCTGCTTTACCGTGCAACCCTGCTTTGCTCGCTTGCTGCGATGGCTGCCCCATTTGCTCACATTTTTGTGCCATTCTTGTCTTGGACCTTTTTGTGCTCCTTCTTCCTTGTCCATGCCGTTGTAGTTTTAGTTTTCTTTGAGGACTTAACTGGGTCCTTAGAATAACACTTTTCAAGGAATGTGAGAGACTCAAGTTGGTCTAGTCACAAAGCAAGGGACTAAAGTGGGTTGCTGAAGCTCTTTGTTGCCTTGGAGGAAAAATGACCTTTTCCATAGAAAAAAAGGTAGCGTGTGTAAGCAAGTTGCTGTGAATGAATAGGCTTGAATAATTCGGTCATCACACCAATAGTGAGCGTAACAAGGTTTGTCTTTGTTCAAAGAGCTTGAACACTTGATTGGTAATTTTCTAACGAAGTTAAATTTTCTTGACGGCTCTGTCTTTGCTGCATGCTTCACCAAAACTATGCCGTTCAGTGTGGGGTGTGATCCTCTATTTTTGGGTGTGCAAAGATCGTCGGTGGCATCAATGTGCATGTTCAGGTGTGGCATATCTCGCAGGTCACCCTTCCTTAGAGGATACTACAAGTGGGCACTACGCATAATTCCACATGCTCCATACACCTTTGGAAAATGTCTTTTGGGACACTTGTGGTCAAGAAATCTGCCATGTTGTACATTTTTGGGACATTATTGAGATTAATTGTGTGGTCAATCACCTTCAAGCAAATCTAGTGCCTGCACTTGTCAATGTGCTTTGTCCAAAAGTGTAACTTTGTCTATTTTGCAAGATCAATGGCCGGTTTTTCGTCAACTCAAACAACTATTCGATGATGTTATGGAGAACCAATGTTGTCAAGGAGGTTTCTCTGATAGGTAACCTCCGAAGCTGCTGCAATCGTTACGATATACTCACATTGAGCTTTAGTAAGTGGTGATAATTTTCCTCTTGCTTGACCATGAAACATTCATTTCAGAAAGGAGACAAACAAACTCTTTGCAGCTATGGTGGTCCACCTTTGTACCGCAAAAATTTTTATCCACATGTCAGCTCAACTCCAGGTCCAACTGCACATCTCAACTCCTTCCAAGCCCTTTTGATGATTTGACTCCTTGCAAGCCCTTTCACATCATATCTCATTCCCACACGCCAAGTTGCTCACAATAACATGAAGATCTGGTCTGGTGCAGCTTGCAGCTTGCATGAAAGAATCAACTTTGCTGCGATAGTGAGTCTCACTTCTTCCCCTTAGTCCTTCATTGATCAAGAATTGCTGCATTAGGGGATTCAAAACGTGCTGACATAGGATGTCAAATTGTTCATAAACGATCGATGCTTAAGACTGTTAAGACAGCTTGAGCGTGCATTTGCAGCGGTTGCATTTGATGTTCATGCCAATGTAGTACACAAAGCTTGGCATCAAGGTCACAATATATTTTGTGCCATTACAAAAGCAATTGCATGGATGAAGTTTGGTGATGGGCCAATGATCGTGATATCATTGACGTAAACATGGACGTAGCACTATGGACCCTTGTCCTGAGCTTGACGATTAAGGAAAATGCATTCCTCATACGCTAATGGACGGAATTTCAATGAATCAAGGAAAGTTTACACCTTGTGCTAGTAAAGAAGTGGAGTTTGCTTCAATCCCTAAAAGCTCTTGACGAGCTTGCACACTCATCTGCTAGTGTTGACATAACCTTCTCGCCACTTCATGTACATGAGAGAGTACAATTCTCCTATCAAAAAGACGTTCTTGACATTGATTTGCTACACCATGTAGTATCTGGCTAAAGTAATGGCAAGCATGATACGCGCTGTGGTAAAACGACTAACACGGACGCAAGTCTCTAAGATATCCTTGCCTACATTCTCCAAGAACCCCTTTACAAACACGTGACCTTTGAATTTGCCAATGCTGCCAGGTACCTTTGTCTTCACCTAGAACACCCAATTCAAACCAAAAATATTTGAGTCCGATGGCAGCTCTGTTAGCTCCCCAAATCCATACTCCATGAGGCTGTTATATTTTGCATCTGACGCTACTTTCCATAGTGATGCAGACTTGCCTGCCCGTGCTTCCTAAAGTGACCTTAGCTCGAGCAATAGTGCGGATGAAGTCTTTGAAAGCTGTGAGATATGTTGTTGTGAAGTCTTTATGTGCCTCATCACCCTTAGCATGTACTCTGCATGCTGTCCTTGCCATGGTACATTCTAATTCATCCTCCTTGTGTTTTTCTTCCATCTGCTACTGCGTGAGGCACGTGAAGTGCGACTGTTTGATTGTGGCACCATGCTTCTTTAGCCTCATCAACTCCGCACCATCTTGAGTGCCACATGGTGGCGTTGACTACGGCATACTACAACCATCTCCTTATGAGTGGAGATGCGTTTGTTGTGGATAGTTTTGAGGGGCATACTCGCGCGCAGTGCCTCTTCACTCGTCTATTCCACATCCATTGTCGTAAGTGGATCACAATCAGTAGCTTTGTCTTGGTTAACTTTACAAAAGAGTCACGAGCTAGAGTTAATCAAAGGAATTTCATGCACTAGGTGAAGTGTTTCTATTGTTCTCTAGTATACTTGAATGGTTACATGCTACGTATTTTTATTATCATTTGGTTAGGTGATTCCATTGCACGTGGCTAGATAGATTGGGAGGAAGGGCTCAAAGTGCAGTTCAGAATTGCATGTGGAGATGTATGGTTGTATATGTAGGTTTTGTGTAGCAACATGCACTTTTTAACGTTATAAAACTGATGTGCTTAGTGGTGGATGGGTGGAAGAGGAAGGTATGGAAAGTGTATGTGAGGAGTGTAGGTTGAGGTGTATGGATTGGTCTATGGGTTGGGTTTAAATTTGTGTACTTGTGTTTCTTGGTGTGTTTAATGTTTTTGAGGTTTGTTGATAAGTAGGTTGAAAGATTAGGGTTGTATGTGTAACAAGTGTATGTGTGGATTGCAAGTGGAAGTCTATGATTGGGTGTAAGGGCTATTTATTTACATTTGAATTAATGTATATCATTTTGAGTGATGTCTTTAACACTAAATGGTGGTGGTTGGTAAAGGGAGGGAGTGATCCGAAGTATTTTTGTGGAATGTAAGTTGAGATGTGTCCGAAAATGTGTGGGTTGTGTGTAAGAGTGGATGTTGGCGTTGAGTGATTTTTTGGGTGGAGGCAATGTGTATGGAGTCAGGAAGGAAAGAGGTGGGTAATGTAATTGGGGATGTAAGGCTGCGTATATTGACTTTGTTTAGAATTGTACACTTGTGCATATTTCTTTCAGTTGTGTTGGAGGTAGGTTGGTCCAAGTTAAGCACAATGGGAGAGCAAAGGGGAGGACTAGAAATTTTATGAGGGGAGTGTAAGTGGAGGTGTATGGAAGGATGTGTGTAGGTTGTGTAGAGGTGTACACTTGTGTACATCGTATTGACTGATGTGGTCAGTGGTGGTGGGGTGGAGGTGGAAGGGTTGGAGGGGGAAAGGGTTAGAAGTGAATATCAAGAGTGTATGTAGAGGTGCATGGCTTCGTGTGTGGGTTTCATGTAGAATTTCCTTGTGTATGTTAAGTAATGTGTACGAGGTGGTTCGTGGTGATTGAATGAGGTGGGAGAGGGGGTTATGAATGTAGAAAGTTTATGGTGGGATTGTAAGTGGATATTAAAATTTGGACATATATGTTGTGTATATAAATGTGAACTTGTGCATTTGGTTCTGAAAGGTGTTTTTGAGATTTTAGACGTGGTTGGGATATGTAGGAAGAAAAAGGGATAGGGGGGAAAGTGTATGTGGAGAGTGTACGTGGAATTGTGTACAAAAAGAGTGTGATATGGGTTAAGGTGTACACTAGTTGAAAAAAAATGAACAGATTTAAATGTGGGAAAGTAAGAAGTGTATTTTCAATTAGAAAACTTGAAACATTGTCTAGTTTAGTTTCTTCTGAAAATCAATTCATATCTGATAAGATTACAAGATTCATATTCATGCTTTATCTCATTCTTAATTCTTTTGAAGGAGTGATTACCTTGAACAGGTATACCAAGAGGTACTTCAAAGTAAACCTCGACAAAATAAACTTAAGTTATGTATCTTCCCTTCACTCGTATGACTGTGACAAGAACCTCCTTTTTTAGTTTCCAGGGAAGTAATTCTCTACATGATACGACCCTAGCAAAAAAATGGAAATCATGATGCACAAAAAAAATGCATCCTAAACATGTATGTTCGGTTGTGTCGTACATGTCTACTTCAATTCACCTTGGGCCAATGGCGGATCTTCACTCTTCATTTGACCCTTTTGAAGCAAATGCCGTGACGTTTTTTGTCTCCACTCAAGAAATCATCTCTACTTTGTACGTCGGTTAAAAAATCAACCCGCTGCATGAGCAACCAGGTTTCCTTGTACACACGGCACAATTGCAAGCATTCATGCCAGCCTAAAACAAATCGCGATGGTCGGGTGTCAAACTTTGCACGTCCGACTTAGGTTTTACAACAAGAATCAGATCAAAAGCCGTTTCAATAATGATAACTAAAGACAAAATGTAATGATTGAAGTGATCAGTGTTCAAGGCTGATAATCGAGTAGTTTGGCTTGCTGCCGAAGCATGACTACTTGAGTATCAGGCTTTGCCACCGACTGAGGTCGGTTGTGGACGACTTGCCGGCATTTCATTTACAACGGTTATCTCATCCATTGGTTTGCAATCAACCACCGTAAGATGACGAAATCACACAAATTTGAAAACGACCATTTAATGGTGCAAAAGCGTGGGTCGTAGAGAAGTAACGGTATTCGGGCATCAAATGGACCAGTGCACTTGTGTACGTCTCATAGTTTCTTGCTAATGATTCTCATCCACTTCCACCAACCCTCGCCAAATACAGTACTCCACTGAGGGGGGCGATTGTTGGCACCAGCATTTACAACCAGCCCCTTTTCTATATCCATGGAAGTGTATGCCATGATTGCACATGGAAATGTAATACTTGTAATACGAATTGGAAGAATATTGCAGACAAGTGCGATTCTTTTGGGATATGTCCTATACAACAAAATGTGGATGCACTAATGTACACTGACACCACATTTGCCTACAAACAAACGTTCGTGGTATCATGCACTCCCCACGTAAACTGCGTGGGGTGAAGGATGGGGGATGGGGTTTCGAGGTTAACGGGAGGGGGTTGGGGGGGAGAGCAAACCTAACAAATAGGTAAGAGGCTAACGATTTCATCGGTCTGTCCCAAGACATGCGTTTCAGAACAGTGACCAATGAATATAAGTCCTACATAGCCCAATATGTTTAAAAAAACCCTTAAACAGGTCCTTTGGACGTGTTTGACCCGTTAAACTTCTAATTCCACTATTTTGGCCTAACAAACGAATATAGCCTATGTTGAATGTATGTTTCAACATTGTTCCCCAGATAAAAAAACCTACTAGAGGAAATATTTATAACACTTATACAAATTACACAAAGTGTTGTTTATATGCTCTTATTTGAACGCATTGTGAAAAGAACCTTGGCATTATTGCAGTGAAAAAATTCATGTTTAAATATGTCTTAAGAAAGTAAATGAAACTTCTAAAAAATGATAATCATGTTGAGATTCTTTACTATGAAGTGTTAATGGATGTAGTGATGTTTGTGTGCTTTACATGGTACTTGCTTTTTAACTTGTGAGACAAGCAACAAGGGCTAAAACCCTTGCTGGTAGGATCTTTGGATGATCAGCCGTGCAGCATGTACAATAGCGAGGCATGGCATGGGAATCTGGACTAAAATCTTGATTAATACAAAGTATAGGTATGGTAAATGGAAAATCCTAGGCAAGCTAGGCTAGCAAAGCTCCTGGCCCACAGAGGGGCAACGCCTTGCTAGGCCCTCCAGGCCATCGTGGCAAGGGTCTTGGCACAGTCTTCAGGTTGACTGGCCTCCAAAGTAGCCTCCACCCAGGTTGGCTGGCCTTGCCAAGCTTACAGGGGCCTTGGAGGGATCTCCAGCAGAGTCTGGGTCAGGGCTCCATGTTCAGAGGCTTGAGCAGAGATGAGTGCTTGCAGAAAGCTGAGATGCTGTGATAAGTCTGGACTGAGAGGAGCTTCCCCTTTTATACCTGTGGTCCTGGCAATTTGACCACATGAAGGAGAAGCTTCCTTTAGGTGGTTCAAGTCAGGTGCCCCTTGTGCTCTGAAAAGGGGAAACGTCCTTCAAGAGAAGCTTCCTGTAGTTCACATCTTGTTACTTATACTTGAACAGGATCAGGAGGATGCTTCCTCCTTGAGGAAGCTTTGGTAGGTGCTCAGGAGTAGATTCCTCAGGAGGTTGCTTGCCCTTCAGGCCAACCTATACTGATCATTGATCTTGGCATGCTGTTCCTTCATATCCGTTGATCAAGAGCCTCCTGATGCTTGTACGAGATTTTCCCATGCTGATAGAAGGGGCCCAGGGTCCATGCATGAGGCTGGTGATGCAGTGCAGGCATCATGTTCAGGGTGCACGCCGCCTGCACAGTCAGTTGCAACACTCCTTGACCATGGTAGCTGCGCAGTGCTGCACAGCGAGTAGCTAACCTTCTTCCCAGAGCTAGCTAGGGGCATTTGCAACCCCCTTGTAAATGCCTATACTCTATAGTACAGACCAGGCCCTTTAGGAGCCTTCAAGACTGGTCCCCAGGATTCAACTGGCCGGTACCGGTGAATATTCTCTGTAGGTAGTGAACACAAGAATTCACAGTAAAATCTGTAACATTCCATACCATGCTCCGATTGCAGTGCTGTCTTCACCATATTGAAGCTTAACACCAGCGCAGTAATCGCACCTCTCATCACTTGCCACCTTCCATAATGTACGAATTGCATGTAAGGAATTACTAGGAAGGTTCCTATGTGTGGATAAGTGTGGTGTGCACTATTTGATGAGTGTATGATTTGGGGTGACTGGTTCTAAATTCAATGTCATGTGCTTTGTCTTAAATGGACTCCACAAATGAATCATAATATAACCCTCAGGGACCTGGTGCAGTCAAGCGTCTGGCTTCCCACTCTTGTGTGATATTTTTGAAGAAAAGTGTGTAACAACTAGTGACAATATGTTGGGTCTTGTTTTCATAGAACTCTTAACCTTTCATGTTTTGGCTTTTTCATGCAGACATTCCCCAATTTTCCTTGCCTACAAGCTTCTTACAACGTTCCTTTGGGGCACAAAGAAGTGCCATGCAGTTGAATGTGCGAAGCATGGTGCTTTGAAGCCTCTCCTATACCATGCTTCTAATGGAGTCATGTGTGACTAGGCCGTGTGTGGTACATGATTCTACATCCAAACAGCTTGCCTCGAAGCATACGGCCACAAGAAGCGATTCGGCTGTGGTCGTAGCAGTAGGGATTTGCACGTCTCATATATGATTTAATTTGCCCTTTTTGTGACACCATTCTTCTACATGGTATATGGTGCCAATGACTGTTTCATGATGCCCATGTCCTTAGGCTATGAAATGAATTCAAAGCTACTGTATACGCCAGCATTGTACAAGCATAGGAACGTATAGATTCTTGTTGCTTAGCCTATCCGACATTGCAAGCCATTTGAAGAAGTAGGTTGGTGCTCTATTTCTGGTTCGAAGTGGGCAGTCCTAAGGAAAACATGGTTCATCATTCAACAATGAGGGACCTATGGTTTCTACCATAGTCTTCCCTTTCGGCTGAGGGAAGCAGTCTGTAGATGTTGGTGTGATCCAGTCTTAGCCATTAGGTGATGTCGCACTTGCTTGTATGAGGAAACATTCGTCGTGGTTAATTTGCAAAGACGCAATCCACACAAGGATCAATTACCTTTGACCAATTTTCTTGATGTCGTGACTGTTGACATGGACTTTCTCCACCATGGATTCCACCAGCCCATTGTTCAAGTAGCCAATCCTCTCTTTCCACATTATAGCATGTGCACGTGCTGGTAAGTGTAGACTTGCTATTGCAACTGTGGGACCTATCTCATCTTGACCTGGTGCACTAGATACTAGCTCAATCATGCCATTAGGGAGGATATGACCTTCTACAAAGGTTTTTCCTTCATGGATTTTGACAATGACGGGCTTGCCGTTTCTGATCATGCAAGCCCCTCTCTTGAACGTTGGCGGTGGGAGAGGACGTTGCCCAACTTGACCTATTCTCCATCAATCACAATCATGATGCCGAGCATGGGTACTTTCTTGTTTTTGGCAACTGTCACAAAAATCCGATCAGAAGGCTCATAGTTGTGGAGGCACACTTTTCTGCACATGACATGCGCAACATGTCCAATGTCCAAATACCAAACATACAGTGAGCAAACCAACTTGTAACTTTGACTTTTAGATAGCTAGAACAAAAACACTCTGGTGTCAAAAGTGCTGGAATTTACCTTGTTTCTTGCCTTCTAAGTGGATTTGTGATTGCCTTTTTTACTCTCATCTCCTCTACTCCTCCCCCCTTTTTTCTTTCCCATGAAGTTCCTCTGCACCCGCCATTTCTCCTCATCATGCAATTTATTGGAACAGTATTTCTTCACGTGCTCTTTCCTTTCACCTTAATGGCACGTGATATCATGACATGATCTGGTCCATTGGTGTGCAACACTTTGTGTGATTGCCTTTGGAAGAGAGCACGTAGACTTACGGGTGTATATTGATCTTCCAGTATCTTTACTTTTAAGACGCTTCATAGTGTGTTTGGATCTCTTACATTACATTTTTGTTCGTGAACAATTCTCATTTTATTCTTTGAAAACTGACATTATCTTCATAAAGATTATAACAATTATTCCGTGTTCATTTTAAACTACATTCAATGAAATTTTAGGTAACATCGTTATATGCAAAATTTAGCTAGGTATACACATCATACATTGCATGTGATCCAAACCTATATCCAACTACTGTTTGTTATGTGTAGCAAAAACTGTGATTTTCTCTAAATTTTGCATGGTCCCCTCCTCCATCATGTGTATTTGAAGATTTCATTTGACAATGTATTTGAAGTACGCTTAAAACATTATTCAATTGTACTTTTACACGTGTACAAATTTAACTTAATCAGTATACATTGTGCAATGCATCCCCCAAAAAAAGTGGGACTACGAAAGGAGGGTTCGGAATGATGACTAGTTTGGCTGCTCCCCACTCAAAAGTGAAAACTAGATGTGCTGAGTGTATTGTTAATTCTCTTGTCTTGGTGATTTTCTTGGAAAGACAGCAAGAGAGAGAAGACCAAAAGGTACATTTTGGGGAAGATTGAGAGGGAGAGGGGTAGGGGAAAAAACTGGGAGAGAGGGAGAGAAAGAGAGAGAGAGAGAGAGAGAGAGAGAGAGAGAGAGAGAGAGAGAGAGAGAGAGAGAGAGAGAGAGAGAGAGAGAGAGAGAGAGAGAGAGAGAGAGAGAGAGAGAGAGAG
>SZWC01019971.1:4875-22653 GCA_023375785.1 Penium margaritaceum
TTAAGTGTTTGTAAGTGCCTGTAAGTACGTGTAAATGCATGTCCCTTTGTGTAAGTGTGTGTAAGTGCATGTAAGTGCATGTAAGTACGTGTAAGTTGGTGTAAGTATGTGTAAGTGCATGTAAGTGCGTGTAAGTACGTGTAAGTGCGTATAAGTATGTGTTAGTGTGTGTGAGTGCGTGTAAGGGCGTGTAAGCGCGTGTAAGTGCGTGTAAGTACGTGTAAGTGCGTGTAAGTGCGTGTAAGCGTATGTAAGTGCGTGTAAGTACGTGTAAGTGCATGTGTGTGTAAATGCGTGTAAGTGTGTGTAAGTGCATGTAAGCACGTGTAAGTGCATGTACCTGCGTGTAAGTGCGTGTAAGTACATGTAAGTATGTGTAAGTTCGTGTACGTCGGTGTATGTGTATGTAAGTGCGTCTTAGTGCGTGTAAGTGCATATAAGTGCATGTAAGTGCAAGTAAGTGTGTGTAAGTGCATGTAAGTGTGTATAAGTACGTGTAAGTATGTGTGAGTGCGTGTAAGTACATGTAAGTGCGTGTAAGTACACGTAAGTGTGTGTAAGTATGTGTAAGTGTGTGTAAGTGCGTGTAAGTGTGTGTAAGTACGAGTAAGTGCATGTAAGTACGTGAAAGTGTGTGTAAGCGCGTGTAAGTGCGTGTAAGTATGTGTAAGTATGTGTAACTGCGTGTAAGTTATTGTGAGTGCATGTAAGTGTGTATAATTGCATGTAAGTACGCGTAAGTGCGTGTAAGTGCATGTAAGTGTGAGTAAGTGCGTATAAGTGCATGTAAGTGCGTATCAGTGCGTGTAAGTGTGTGAAAGTGTGTGCAAGTATGTGTAAGTGCGTACAAGTGCATGCAAACACGTGTAAGTGTGTGTAAGTGCGTGTAAGTACGTGTAAGTACGTGGAACTTTGTGTAAGTAGGTGTAAGTGCGTGTAATGCAAATAAGTGTGTGTAAGTACATGTAAGTATAAATTCGTGTGTGTATGTACGTATAAGTGCGTGTAACAGCGTGTAAGTGCGTGTAATTGCATGTAAGTGCATGTAAATGCACGTAAGTGGGTGTGAGTGCGTATAAGTGAGTGTAAGTGCGAGTAAGTGCTTGTAAGTGAGTGTAAGTGTGTGTAAGTGCATGCAAGTGCGTGGAAGTGCGTGTAAGTGGGTGTCAGTGCGTGTAAGTGCGTGTAAATGCATATTAGTGCGTGTAAGTTTGTGTGAGTTCCTGTCAATGCGTGTATGTGCATGTAAGTACGTGTAAGTGCGTGTAAGTGCATGTAAGTGCGTTTGAGTGCGTGTAAGTGCGTGTAAGTGCATATATGTGCGTGTAAGTTTGTGTAAGTGTGTATTAATACATGTACGTTTGTGTAAGTCCGTGTAAGTGCGTGTAAGTGATTGTAAGTGTGTGTAAGCTTGTGTATGTACGTGCAAGTGCGTGTAAGTGCTTTAAATATGTGTAGGTGCGTAGAAGTGTGTGTAAGTGCGTGTAAGTTCCTGTAACTGCGTGTAAGTATGTGTAAGTATGTGAGTACGTATAAGTACGTGTAAGTGCGTGAAAATGCATATAAGATTGTGTAAGTGCATGTAAGTCTGTGTAAGTGCGTGTAAGTGCGTGTAATTGCGTGTAAGTATGTGTAAGTACATGTAAGTGCATGTAGGTGCGTGTCAGTGCGCATAAGTGCATGTAAGTTTGTGTAAGTGCGTGTAAGTATGTGTAAGTTTATATAAGTACGTGTAAGTGCGTGTAAGTGCGCGTAAGTACGTGTAAGTGCGTGTAAGTATATGTAAGTGTGTGTAAGTGTGTGCAAGTGCATGCAAGTACGTGTAAGTGCATGTAAGTGAGTGTAAGTGCGTATAAGTATGTGTAAGTGCTTGTAAGCATGTGTAAGTGCATGTAAGTGCGTGTAAGTGCGTGTAAGTATGTGTAAGTTTATATAAGTACGTGTAAGTGCGTGTAAGTGCGCGTAAGTACTGTTAGTGGCGTGTAAGTATATGTAAGTGTGTGTAAGTGTGTGCAAGTGCATGCAAGTACGTGTAAGTGCATGTAAGTGAGTGTAAGTGCGTATAAGTATGTGTAAGTGCTTGTAAGCATGTGTAAGTGCATGTTAGTGCGTGTAAGTGCGTGTAAGTACATGGATGTACGTGTAAGTGCGTGTAAGTGCGTGAAAGTTTGTGTAAGTGGGTATAAGTTTGTGTATGTGCGTGTAAGTATGTGTAAGTGCGTGTAAGTGCATGTAAGTGCGTGCAAGTGCGTATAAGTACGTGTAAGTACGTGTAAGTACGTGTAAGTGTGTATAAGTGTGTATAAGTGTGTATAAGAACATGTACGTTTGTGTAAGTTCGTGTAAGTGCGTGTAAGTGTGTGTAAGTTTGTGTAAGTGCGTGTAAGTGCTATGAGTTCGTGTCAGTGGGTTTAAGTGCGTGTTAGTGGGTATAAGTGCGTGTATTTACATATAAGTGCGTGTAAGTACTTGTAAGTGCGTGTAAGTGCGCGTAAGTACGTGTAAGTGCGTGTACATGTGTTTAAGTTTGTGTTAGTGCGTGTAAGTGCGTGCAAGTGTGTGTAAGTGCGTGTAAATGCGTATAAATGTGTGTAAGTGTGCGTAGGTTTGTGTACTTTTGTATAAATATGTATTAGTGTGTGTAAGTTTGTGTAAATACGTGTAAGTACGTGTAAGTCCGTGTAAGTGCGAATAAGAGCGTGTTGGTGCGTGTAAGAGCGTGAAAGTGCGTGGAAGTGCGTGGAAGTGCGTGGAAGTGCGTGGAAGTGCGTGGAAGTGCGTGGAAGTGCGTGGAAGTGCGTGGAAGTGCGTGGAAGTGCGTGGAAGTGCGTGGAAGTGCGTGGAAGTGCGTGGAAGTGCGTGGAAGTGCGTGGAAGTGCGTGGAAGTGCGTGGAAGTGCGTGGAAGTGCGTGGAAGTGCGTGGAAGTGCGTGGAAGTGCGTGGAAGTGCGTGGAAGTGCGTGGAAGTGCGTGGAAGTGCGTGGAAGTGCGTGGAAGTGCGTGGAAGTGCGTGGAAGTGCGTGGAAGTGCGTGGAAGTGCGTGGAAGTGCGTGGAAGTGCGTGGAAGTGCGTGGAAGTGCGTGGAAGTGCGTGGAAGTGCGTGGAAGTGCGTGGAAGTGCGTGGAAGTGCGTGGAAGTGCGTGGAAGTGCGTGGAAGTGCGTGGAAGTGCGTGGAAGTGCGTGGAAGTGCGTGGAAGTGCGTGGAAGTGCGTGGAAGTGCGTGGAAGTGCGTGGAAGTGCGTGGAAGTGCGTGGAAGTGCGTGGAAGTGCGTGGAAGTGCGTGGAAGTGCGTGGAAGTGCGTGGAAGTGCGTGGAAGTGCGTGGAAGTGCGTGGAAGTGCGTGGAAGTGCGTGGAAGTGCGTGGAAGTGCGTGGAAGTGCGTGGAAGTGCGTGGAAGTGCGTGGAAGTGCGTGGAAGTGCGTGGAAGTGCGTGGAAGTGCGTGGAAGTGCGTGGAAGTGCGTGGAAGTGCGTGGAAGTGCGTGGAAGTGCGTGGAAGTGCGTGGAAGTGCGTGGAAGTGCGTGGAAGTGCGTGGAAGTGCGTGGAAGTGCGTGGAAGTGCGTGGAAGTGCGTGGAAGTGCGTGGAAGTGCGTGGAAGTGCGTGGAAGTGCGTGGAAGTGCGTGGAAGTGCGTGGAAGTGCGTGGAAGTGCGTGGAAGTGCGTGGAAGTGCGTGGAAGTGCGTGGAAGTGCGTGGAAGTGCGTGGAAGTGCGTGGAAGTGCGTGGAAGTGCGTGGAAGTGCGTGGAAGTGCGTGGAAGTGCGTGGAAGTGCGTGGAAGTGCGTGGAAGTGCGTGGAAGTGCGTGGAAGTGCGTGGAAGTGCGTGGAAGTGCGTGGAAGTGCGTGGAAGTGCGTGGAAGTGCGTGGAAGTGCGTGGAAGTGCGTGGAAGTGCGTGGAAGTGCGTGGAAGTGCGTGGAAGTGCGTGGAAGTGCGTGGAAGTGCGTGGAAGTGCGTGGAAGTGCGTGGAAGTGCGTGGAAGTGCGTGGAAGTGCGTGGAAGTGCGTGGAAGTGCGTGGAAGTGCGTGGAAGTGCGTGGAAGTGCGTGGAAGTGCGTGGAAGTGCGTGGAAGTGCGTGGAAGTGCGTGGAAGTGCGTGGAAGTGCGTGGAAGTGCGTGGAAGTGCGTGGAAGTGCGTGGAAGTGCGTGGAAGTGCGTGGAAGTGCGTGGAAGTGCGTGGAAGTGCGTGGAAGTGCGTGGAAGTGCGTGGAAGTGCGTGGAAGTGCGTGGAAGTGCGTGGAAGTGCGTGGAAGTGCGTGGAAGTGCGTGGAAGTGCGTGGAAGTGCGTGGAAGTGCGTGGAAGTGCGTGGAAGTGCGTGGAAGTGCGTGGAAGTGCGTGGAAGTGCGTGGAAGTGCGTGGAAGTGCGTGGAAGTGCGTGGAAGTGCGTGGAAGTGCGTGGAAGTGCGTGGAAGTGCGTGGAAGTGCGTGGAAGTGCGTGGAAGTGCGTGGAAGTGCGTGGAAGTGCGTGGAAGTGCGTGGAAGTGCGTGGAAGTGCGTGGAAGTGCGTGGAAGTGCGTGGAAGTGCGTGGAAGTGCGTGGAAGTGCGTGGAAGTGCGTGGAAGTGCGTGGAAGTGCGTGGAAGTGCGTGGAAGTGCGTGGAAGTGCGTGGAAGTGCGTGGAAGTGCGTGGAAGTGCGTGGAAGTGCGTGGAAGTGCGTGGAAGTGCGTGGAAGTGCGTGGAAGTGCGTGGAAGTGCGTGGAAGTGCGTGGAAGTGCGTGGAAGTGCGTGGAAGTGCGTGGAAGTGCGTGGAAGTGCGTGGAAGTGCGTGGAAGTGCGTGGAAGTGCGTGGAAGTGCGTGGAAGTGCGTGGAAGTGCGTGGAAGTGCGTGGAAGTGCGTGGAAGTGCGTGGAAGTGCGTGGAAGTGCGTGGAAGTGCGTGGAAGTGCGTGGAAGTGCGTGGAAGTGCGTGGAAGTGCGTGGAAGTGCGTGGAAGTGCGTGGAAGTGCGTGGAAGTGCGTGGAAGTGCGTGGAAGTGCGTGGAAGTGCGTGGAAGTGCGTGGAAGTGCGTGGAAGTGCGTGGAAGTGCGTGGAAGTGCGTGGAAGTGCGTGGAAGTGCGTGGAAGTGCGTGGAAGTGCGTGGAAGTGCGTGGAAGTGCGTGGAAGTGCGTGGAAGTGCGTGGAAGTGCGTGGAAGTGCGTGGAAGTGCGTGGAAGTGCGTGGAAGTGCGTGGAAGTGCGTGGAAGTGCGTGGAAGTGCGTGGAAGTGCGTGGAAGTGCGTGGAAGTGCGTGGAAGTGCGTGGAAGTGCGTGGAAGTGCGTGGAAGTGCGTGGAAGTGCGTGGAAGTGCGTGGAAGTGCGTGGAAGTGCGTGGAAGTGCGTGGAAGTGCGTGGAAGTGCGTGGAAGTGCGTGGAAGTGCGTGGAAGTGCGTGGAAGTGCGTGGAAGTGCGTGGAAGTGCGTGGAAGTGCGTGGAAGTGCGTGGAAGTGCGTGGAAGTGCGTGGAAGTGCGTGGAAGTGCGTGGAAGTGCGTGGAAGTGCGTGGAAGTGCGTGGAAGTGCGTGGAAGTGCGTGGAAGTGCGTGGAAGTGCGTGGAAGTGCGTGGAAGTGCGTGGAAGTGCGTGGAAGTGCGTGGAAGTGCGTGGAAGTGCGTGGAAGTGCGTGGAAGTGCGTGGAAGTGCGTGGAAGTGCGTGGAAGTGCGTGGAAGTGCGTGGAAGTGCGTGGAAGTGCGTGGAAGTGCGTGGAAGTGCGTGGAAGTGCGTGGAAGTGCGTGGAAGTGCGTGGAAGTGCGTGGAAGTGCGTGGAAGTGCGTGGAAGTGCGTGTAAGTGCGTGTAAGTGCTTGTAAGTGCGTGTAAATGCTTATAAGTGCGTGTAAGTGCGTGTAAGTGCGTGTAAGTGCGTATAAGTACGTGGAAGTGCGTGCCACTGTGTTCCAGTGCGTGTAAGTTTGTGTAAGTGCGTATAAGTGCGTGTAAGTGCATGTAAGTGCGTGTAAGTGCGTGTAAGTGCGTATAAGTCTGTGTAAGTGTGTGTAAGTGCGTATAAGCGCGTGTAAGTGCGTATAAATGTGTGTAAGTGTGCGTAGGTTTGTGTACTTTTGTATAAATATGTATTAGTGTGTGTAAGTTTGTGTAAGTGCGTGTAAGTACGTGTGTGTTCGTGTCAGTGCGTGTAATTACGTGTAAGTGCACGCAAGCACGTGTAAGTGCGGGTAAGTGTGTCTATGTACGTATAAGTGCGTCTAAGTACGTTTGAGTGCGTGTAAGTGTGTGTAAGTACATATAAGTGCGTGTAAGTTTGTGTAAGTGCATGTACGTTTGTGCAAGCGCGTGTAAGTGTGTGTAAGTGCGTGTACGTGCGTGTAAGTGCGTATAAGTGCGTGTAAGTCTGTGCAATTACGTGTAAGATCGTGTCAGTGCGTGTAAGTGCGTGTGAGTGTGGGTATGTGCGTGTAATTTCGTGTAAGTGCATGTAAGTGCATGTACATGCGTGTAAGTGCCTGTGAGTGCGTGTAAGTGTGTGTAAGTACGTGCAAGTGCATGTAAGTGCGTGTAAGTGCGTGTAAGTGCGTATAAGGTTGTGTATGTGCGTGTAGGTACATGTAAGTGCGTGTAAGTATACGTAACTGTGTGCAAGTGCACGTAAGTGCGTGTGAGTGCGTGTAGGTGTGTGTAAGTGCGTGTAAGTGCGTGTATGTTTGTGTGAGTTTGTGTCAGTACGTGTAAGTGTGTGTAAGTGCGTGTAAGTGTATGGAAGTGCGTGTAAGTACGTGTAAGTGCGTTTAAGTGCGTGTTAGTGCGTGTAAGTGTGTATAAGTTTGTATAAGTACGTGTAAGTGCGTGTACATTTGTGTAAGTGCGTGTAAGTGCGCGTAAGTGTGTGTAAGTGCATATACATGTGTGTAAGTGCATGTAAGTGCATGTAAGTTTGTGTCAGTTCGTGTAAGTGTGTGTAAGTGCGTGTGAGTACGTATAAGAGCGTGTAAGTGTGTGTGAATTTGTGTCAGTGCGTGTAAGTGCGTGTAAGTGCGTGTAAGTGCATTTAAGTGTCTGTGAGTGCGTGTAAGTGCGTGCGAGTGTGTGTAAGTGCGTGAAAGTACGTGTAAGTATGTGTAAGTGCGTGTAAGTGCGTGTAAGTACATGGAAGTACGTGTAAGTGTGTGTAGATGCGTGTAAGTGCGTATAAGTGCGTGTAAGTTTGTGTAAGTAGGTATAAGTACGTGTAAGTGTGTGTAAGTGCGTCTAAGTGCGTGTAAGTGTGTGTAAGTGCATGTAAGTACGTATAAGTGTGCGTTAGTGCATGTAAGAACGTGTCAGTATGTGTTAGTGTGTGTAGGTGCGTTAGGACGTGTAAGTGTGTGAAAGTTTGCGTAAGTACGTGTAAGTGCGTGTAAGTTCGTTTAAGTGCTTGTAAGTACGTGTGAGTGTGTGTAAGTGTGTGTAAGTATGTTTGAGTGTGTGTAAGTGTCTGTAAGTGCGAGTAAGTGCATGTACGTTCCTGTAAGTGCATGTACATGTGTGTGTACGTTTGTGTACGTGTGTATAAGTACGTGTAAATGTGTGTAAGTGCGTGTATGTTTGGTAAGTGTGTGTAAGTGAATTTAAGTGCATGTAAGTTAATGTAAGTGCATGTAAGTGCTAGCAAGTGCGTGTAAGTATGTGTGAGTGCATGTAAGTGCGTCTGAGTGTGTCCATGTGCGTGTAAGTGCGTGTAAGTATGCATAAGTGCATATACGTTTGTGTAAGTGTGTGTACATGCGTGTAAGTGTGTGTAAGTACGTGTAAGTACGTGTAAGTGCATGGAAGAGCGTGTAAGAGTTTATAAGTTTGTGTAAGTGTGTGTAAATGCGTGTACGTATGTGTAAGCACGTGTAAGTATGTGTAAGTGCGTGTAAATTCATATAATTTCGTGTAAGTGCGCGTAAGTGCGTGTAAGTGCGTGTAAGTGCGTGAAAGTGCATGTAAGTACATATAGTGCGTGTAAGTACGTGTAAGTGATTCTAAGTGCATTTTTGTGCGCATAAGTGTATGTGAAGTATATGTAAGTGCGTGTAAGTACATGTAAGTGCATGTAAGTGCGTGTAAGTGCGTGTAAGCGTACGCAAGTACATGCAAGTGCGTCTTAGAATGTGTAAGTGTGTGTAAGTGCATGTAAGTGCATGTAACTTTGTGTAAGTGCGTGTAAGTATGTGTGAGTGCGTGTTAGTGCATGTAAGTGCGTGTACGTATGTGTAAGTATGTGTAGGTGTGTGCAAGTGGGTGTAAGTGCGTGTCAGTATGTGCCAATGCGTGCCAGTGCGTGTATGTTCGTGTAAGTGTATGTAAGTACGTGTAAGTGCGTGTAAGTGCATGTAAGTTTGTATAAGGGTATGTATGTACGTATAAGTGTGTGTAAGTGCATGTAAGTGCGTGTACGTGCGTGTAAGTGCGTGCCACTATGTGTAAGTGTGTATAAGTGCATATAAGTGTACGTGCGTTTGTATGAGTCTTATCAGTGCATTCAAGTGCGTGTAAGTGCGTGTAAGTGCATGTAAGTGCATGTAAATGAGTGTGAGTACATGTTAGTACGTATAAGTCCCTGTATGTGCGTGTAAGTTTGTGTAAGTGCGTGTTAATGCATGTACGTTTGTGTGAGTCCGTGTAAGTGCGTGTAAGTGCGTGTAAGTGCGTGTAAGTTCGTGGAAGTATGTACAAGTGGGTGTAAGTGCGTGTAAGTATGTGTAGGTGCGTGGAAGTGTGTGTAAGTGTGTGTAAGTTTGTGTAAATGCGTGTAAGTACGTGTAAATATGTGTAATGTGTGTAAGTGCGTGTAGGTGCGTGTAAGTGCGTGTAAATGCATATATGTGCATGTAAGTGCGTGTAAGAGTGTGTAAGTGCGTATAAATGCGTATAAGTGCATGTAAGTACGTCTAAGTACGTGTAAGTTTGTGTAAGTACGTGTAAGTGCGTGTGAGTACGTGTAAGTGCATGTATGTTCGCGTAAGTGCGTGTAAGTATGTGTAAGTTTGTACAAGTACGTGTAAGTGCGCGTAAGTGCGTGCAAGTGTGTATAAGTGTATATAAGGGCGTGTAAGTGCGTGTAAATGCGTGTAAGTCCGTGTAAGTGTGTGTAAGTATGTGCAAGTGCATGCAAGTGCGTGTAAGTGCGTGTAAGTATGTGTAAGTGCATGCTAGTAGGTGTAAGTGCGTGAAAGTACGTGGAAGTGCGTGTAAGTGTGTGCAAGTGTGTGTAAGTTTGTGCAAGTGTGTATTAGTTTTTGTAAGTGTGTGTAAGTGCGTGTAAGTACGTGTAAGTGCATATAAGTACGTGTAAGTGCGTGTAAGTGCGTGTAAGTGCGTGTAAGTGTGTGTAAGTACGTGTAAGTGTGTGTAAGTGCGTGTGAACTCGTGTCACTGCGTGTAAGTGCGTGTAAGTGTGTATAAGTGCGTGTAATTACGTGTAAGTTTGTTTAAGTGCGTGTAAGTGCGTGTGAGTGTGTGTGAGTGTGTGTAAGTATGTTTAAGGTCGTGTACGTGCGTGTAAGTTCGTGTAAGTGCGTGTAAGTGTGTGTACATTTGTGTAAGTTTGGGTAAGTGCTTGTAAGTGCATGTAAGTGCATGTACGTGTGCGTAAGTGTACGTTTGTGTAAGTTTGTGTAAGTGCATATAAGTGTGTGTAAGTTCATATAAGTGCATGTAAGTCCGTGTACGTGCGTGTAAGTGCGTGTAAGTATGTGTAAGTTTGTGCCAGTGTGTGTAAGGGCATGTAAGTGCATCTAAGTGTGTGTGAGTCCGTGTAAGTGCGTGTAAATGCGTGTAAGATTGTGTTAGTATGTGTAAGAGCGTGTGTGTGCGGATAAGTGCGCGTCGTAGTATGTAAGTGCGTGAATGTGCGTGTGTGTTCGTGTAAGTGCGTGTAAGTACGTATAAGTGTGTGTAAGTGCGTGTAAGTGCATGTAAGTACGTATAAGTATGTGTAAATGTGTGGAAGTGCGTGTAAGTGTGTGTAAGTGCGTGTAAGTGCGTGTAAGTGCGTGTAAGTGCGTGTAAGTATGCATACGTTTGTGTAAGTGCGTGTAAGTGCATGTCAGTGCGTGTAAGTACATGTAGGTTTGTACAAGTATGTGTAAGTGGGTGTACGTTTGTATAAGTTTGTGTAAGTGCGTGTAAGTGTGTGTAAGTGCGTGTAAGTGCGTGTAAGTATGTGTAATTACATGTAAGTACATGTATGTGCGTGTAAGTGTATGCAAGTGCATGCAAATATGTCTAAGTGCGTGTAAGTGCACGTAAGTACTTGTAAGTGCATGTAAGTGCGTGTACGTACGTGTATGTATGTGTAAGTGTGTGTTAGTGTGTGTAAGTGCGTGTTAGTACGTGGAAGTACGTGTAAGTGTGTGTAAGTGCGTGTAAGTTTGTGTAAGTACGTGTAAGTGGTTGTAAGTGTGTGTAAGTACGTGTAAGTACATTTAAGTATGTGTAAGTGTGTGGAAGTGCGTGTAAGTGTGTGTAAGTGCATATACGTACGTGTAAGTGTGTTTACGTGTATTCCACTACGTATAATTTCGTTTAAGTACGTGTAAGTGCGTGTAAGTGTGTGCAAGTGTGTGAAAGTATGTTTAAATGCGTGTAAGTGTGTGTAAGTGCGCGTAACTATATGTAAGTGTGTGTAAGTACGTGTAAGTACGTATAAGTGTGTGTAAGTGCGTGTAAGGACGTGTAAGTACATGTAAGTGGGTACAAGTGTGTGTAAGTGCGTGTAAGGACGTGTAAGTACATGTAAGTGGGTACAAGTGTGTGTAAGTGCGTGTAAGGACGTGTAAGTACATGTAAGTGGGTACAAGTGTGTGTAAGTGCGTGTAAGGACGTGTAAGTACATGTAAGTGGGTACAAGTGTGTGTAAGTGCGTGTAAGGACGTGTAAGTACATGTAAGTGGGTACAAGTGTGTGTAAGTGCGTGTAAGGACGTGTAAGTACATGTAAGTGGGTACAAGTGTGTGTAAGTGCGTGTAAGGACGTGTAAGTACATGTAAGTGGGTACAAGTGTGTGTAAGTGCGTGTAAGGACGTGTAAGTACATGTAAGTGGGTACAAGTGTGTGTAAGTGCGTGTAAGGACGTGTAAGTACATGTAAGTGGGTACAAGTGTGTGTAAGTGCGTGTAAGGACGTGTAAGTACATGTAAGTGGGTACAAGTGTGTGTAAGTGCGTGTAAGGACGTGTAAGTACATGTAAGTGGGTACAAGTGTGTGTAAGTGCGTGTAAGGACGTGTAAGTACATGTAAGTGGGTACAAGTGTGTGTAAGTGCGTGTAAGTGCGTGTAAGTACGTATAAGTGTGTGTAAGTGCGTGTAAGTGTGTGTAAGTGCATATACGTACGTGTAAGTGTGTTTACGTGTATTCCACTACGTATAATTTCGTTTAAGTACGTGTAAGTGCGTGTAAGTGTGTGCAAGTGTGTGAAAGTATGTTTAAATGCGTGTAAGTGTGCGTAAGTGCGCGTAACTATATGTAAGTGTGTGTAAGTACGTGTAAGTACGTATAAGTGTGTGTAAGCTTGTGTAAGTTTGTGTAAGTGCGTGTACGTGTGTGTAAGTTTGTGTAAGTGTGTGTAAGTACGTGTAAGTACGTATAAGTGTGTGTAAGCTTGTGTAAGTTTGTGTAAGTGCGTGTACGTGTGTGTAAGTTTGTGTAAGTGTATGTAAGTGCATATGAGGTTGTGTCGGTGTGTATTAGTGTGTGAGAGTGTGTGTAAGTACGTGTAAGTGTGTGTAAGTGTGTATAAGTATGTGTAAGTGTGTGTGAGTGCGTATAAGTGCGTGTGAGTACGTGTAAGTGCGTGTAAGTTTGTGTAAGTGCATGTAAGTACGTGTACATTGGTGTAAGTGTGTGAAAGTGTGTGTAAGTGCGTGTAAGTGCGTGTAAGTTCGTGTAAGTATGTTTACATGTGTGTACGTTTGTGTACGCTTGTGTGAGTTTGTGTAAGTGCGTGTAAGTTTTTGTACGTGCGTGTAAGTGCGTGTGAGTTCATGTCAGTTCGTGTAAGTGCGTGTAAGTGTGTGCAAGTATGTGTAAGTACGTGTAAGTACGTGTAAGTACGTGTAAGCGTGTGTAAGCATGTGTGAGTGCGTGTAAGTGTGTGTGAGTGCGTGTAAGTGTGTGCAAGTGCATGTAAGTGCATGTACGTTCGTGTAAGTGTGTATAAGTGCGTGTACATTTGTATATGTGTGGTAAGTATGTCTAAGTGTGCGTAAGTGCGTGTATGTTCGTGTCAGTATGTGGAAGTGCGTGTAAGTGTGTGTAAGTGCATGTAAGTACATGTAAATGGGTGTACATGCGTGTAATTGTGTGTAAGTGCGTGTAAGTGCGTGTAAGTCGTGAAAGAAGGTGTAAGTGCGTGTAAGTGCGTGTAGGTACGTGTAACTGCATGTAAGTGCGTGTATGTGTGTGTAAGTGCGTGTAAGTTTGTGTAAGTACGTGTAAGTACATGTAAGTGTGTGTAAGTGCGTGTAAGGACGTGTAAGTACATGTAAGTGTGTACAAGTGTATGCAAGTGCGTGTAAGTGCATGTAAGTGCATGCAAGTGCGTGTAAGTGCGTATAAGTGTATGTAAGTACGTGTAAGTACGTGTAAGTGCGTGTAAGTGCGTGTAAGTGTGTGTGTATGAGTCTTATCAGTGCGTGCAAGTGCGTGTAAGTGCGTGTAAGTGCGTGTAAGTGCATGTAAGTGCGTGTAAGTGCGTATAAGTGTATGTAAGTACGTGTAAGTACGTGTAAGTGCGTGTAAGTGCGTGTAAGTGTGTGTGTATGAGTCTTATCAGTGCGTGCAAGTGCGTGTAAGTGCGTGTAAGTGCGTGTAAGTGCATGTAAGTGTGTGTGAGTGCGTGTTTGTACGTATAAGTTCCTGTATGTGCGTGTAATTTTGTGTAAGTGCGTGTTAATGCATGTACGTTTTTGTGAGGCCGTGTAAGTGCGTGTAAGTGCGTGTAAGTTTGTGGAAGTATGTGCAAGTGCGTGTAAGTGCGTGTAAGTGCGTGTGAGTGTGTGTAAGTGCGTGTAGGTGCCTGTAAGTGCGTGTAAATACATATAAGTGCATGTAAGTGTGTGTAAGTGTGTGTAAGTGCGTATAAGTGCGTATAAGTACATGTAAGTACGTGTAAGTACGTGTAAGTATGTGTAAGTGCGTATAAGTGCATGTAAGTGCGTGTGAGTACGTGTAAGTGCATGTATGATCGTGTAAGTGCGTGTAAGTATGTGTAAGTCTGTATAAGTACGTGTAAGTGCGTGTAAGTACGTGTAAGTGTGTGTAAGTGTGTATAAGGGCGTGTAAGTGCGTGTAAATGCGTGTAAGTCCGTGTAAGTGTGTGTAAGTGTGCGCAAGTGCATGCAAGTGCGTGTAAGTGCGTGTAAGTATGTGTAAGTGCATGTTAGTAGGTGTAAGTGTGTGTAAGTACGTGGAAGTGCGTGTAAGTACGTGCAAGTGTGTGTAAGTTCGTGTAAGTGTGTATTAGTTTGTGTAAGTGTGTGTAAGTGTGTGTAAGTGCGTGTAAGTGCATGTAAGTGCGTGTAAGTGCGTGTAAGTGCATGTAAGTGCGTCTAAGTGCGTGTAAGTAGGTGTAAGTGCATGTAAGTACGTGTAAGTACGTGTAAGTACGTGTAAGTACGTGTAAGTACGTGTAAGTACGTGTAAGTACGTGTAAGTACGTGTAAGTACGTGTAAGTACGTGTAAGTACGTGTAAGTACGTGTAAGTACGTGTAAGTACGTGTAAGTACGTGTAAGTACGTGTAAGTACGTGTAAGTACGTGTAAGTACGTGTAAGTACGTGTAAGTACGTGTAAGTACGTGTAAGTACGTGTAAGTACGTGTAAGTACGTGTAAGTACGTGTAAGTACGTGTAAGTACGTGTAAGTGTGTGTAAGTGCGTGTAAGTGCGTGTAAGTGCGTGTAAGTATGCATAAGTTTGTGTAAGTGTGTGTAAGTGCGTGTCAGTGCGTGTAAGTACATGTAGGTTTGTATAAGTATGTGTAAGTTCGTGTACGTTCGTATAAGTTTGTGTAAGTGCGTGTAAGTGTGTGTAAGTGTGTGTGAGTGCGTGTAAGTGTGTGTGAGTGCGTGTAAGTACGTGTAATCACATGTAAGTACATGTATGTGCGTGTAAGTGTATGCAAGTGCATGCAAGTACGTGTAACTACGTGTAAGTGTGTGTAAGTACTTGTAAGTGCATGTAAGTGCGTGTACGTGCGTGTAAGTATGTTTAAGTGTGTGTTAGTGCGTGTAAGTGCGTGTAAGTACGTGGAAGTGCGTGTAAGTGCGTGTAAGTGCGTGTAAGTTTGTGTAAGTACGTGTAAGTGGTTGTAAGTATGTGTAAGTGCGTGTAAGTGCGTTTAAGTACATGTAAGTGTGTGGAAGTGCATGTAAGTGCGTGTAAGTATATGTAAGTACGTGTAAGTGTGTTTACGTGTGTGCCAGTACGTATAAGTTTGTTTAAGTACGTGTAAGTGCGTGTAAGTGCATGCAAGTGTGTGAAATTGTGTTTAAGTGCGTGTAAGTGCGTGTAACTGCGTGTAACTGCGTGTAAGTGCGTGTACGTACGTGTAAGTATGTATAAGTGTATGCAAGTTTGTATAAGTTTGTGGAAGTGCGTGTAAGTGTGTGTAAGTTTGTGTAGGTGCGTGTAAGTGCATATGAGTTTGTGTCGGTGTGTGTAAGTGTGTGTAAGTGTGTGTAAGCACGTGTAAGTGTGTGTAAGTGTGTATAAGTGTGTGTAAGTGTGTATGAGTGTGTGTAAGTGCGTGTGAGTACGTGTAAGTGCGTGTAAGTTTATGTAAGTGCATGTGAGTACGTATACATTCATGTTAGTGTGTGAAAGTGTGTGTAAGTACGTGTAGGTGCGTGTAAGTACGTTTACTTGTGTGTACGTTTGTGTACGCTTGTGTGAGTTTGTGTAAGTGCGTGTAAGGTTGTGTACGTGCGTGTAAGTGCGTGTGAGTTCATGTAAGTACATGTAAGTGCGTGTAAGTGTGTGCAAGTATGTGTAAGTACGTGTAAGTACGCGTAAGTACGTGTAAGCGTGTGTAAGTGTGTGTGAGTGCGTGTAAGTGCGTGTGAGTGCGTGTAAGTGTGTGTAAGTGCATGTAAGTGCATGTACGTTTGTGTAAGTGTGTATAAGTAAGTGTACGTTTGTATAAGTGTGGTAAGTATGTATAAGTGTACGTAAGTGCATGTAAGTTCGTGTCAGTGTGTCGAAGTGCGTGTAAGTGCGTGTAAGTGCATGTAAGTGCATGTAAATGTGTGTACGTGCGTGTAAGTGTGTGTAAGTGCATGTAAGTGCGTCTAAGTGCGTGTAAGAAGGTGTAAGTGCATGTAAGTACGTGTAAGTATGTGTAAGTGCGTGTAAGTGCCTATAAGTGTGTGTAAGTGGGTGTAAGTTTGTGTAAGTGCGTGTAATTACATGTAAGTGCGTGTAAGTACGTGTAAGGGCGCGTAAGTACGTGTAAGTGTGTACAAGTGTATGCAAGTGTGTGTAAGTGCATGTAAGTGCGTGTAAGTGCGTATAAGTGTATGTAAGTACGTGTAAGTACGTGCAAGTGCGTGGAAGTGCGCGTAAGTGTGTATGAGTGCGTGTTAGTACGTGTGAGGACGTGTAAGTACTTATGAGTGTATGTAAGTGCGTGCAAGTTTGTGTAAGTGCATGTAAGTGCGTGTACGTTCGTGTCAGTGTATGTAAGTGCGTGTAAGTGCATGTAAGTGCGTGTAAGTTCGTGTCAGTACGTGTAAGTACGTGTAAGTGTGTGTAAGTACGTGTGATTGCGTGTAAGTGCATGTAAGTGAATGTAAATGCGTGTAAGTGCGTGGGAGTATGTGTAAGTGTGTGTAAGTGCGTGAAAATGCGTGTAAATGCATGTAAGTGCGTGTAAGTGCGTATAAATTTGTGTAAGTGCGTGTAAGTGCGTGTAAGTGTGTAAAAGTACGTGAAAGTGCGTGTAAGTGCGTGTAAGTGCGTGTAAGTGTGTAAAAGTACGTGAAAGTGCGTGTAAGTGCGTGTAAGTGCGTATAAATGTGTGTAAGTGCGTGTAAATGCGTGTAAATGCATGTAAGTGCGTGTAAGTGCGTATAAATTTGTGTAAGTGCGTGTAAGTGCGTGTAAGTGTGTAAAAGTACGTGAAAGTGCGTGTAAGTGCGTGTAAGTGCGTGTAAGTGTGTGTAAGTTTGTACAAGTACGTGTAAGTACGTGTAAGTGCGTATAAGTGCATATAAGTGCGTGTAATAGGTGTAAGTGTGTGCAAGTACATAGAAGGGCGTGAAAGTGCGTGTAAGTGCGTATAAGTACGTGTAAGTGTGTGTAATTGCATGTAAGTGCATATAAGTGCGTGTAATAGGTGTAAGTGTGTGCAAGTACATAGAAGGGCGTGAAAGTGCGTGTAAGTGCGTATAAGTACGTGTAAGTGTGTGTAATTGCATGTAAGTGCATGTACGTTCGTGTAAGTGCGTGTAAGTTCGTGTATGTGCATGTAAGTGCATATAAGTGTATGTAAGTGCGTGTAAGTGAGTGCACGTGCATGTAAGTGTGTGTAAGTATGTGTAAGTGCGTGTAAGTGTGTGTAAGTGTGTGTAAGTGCGTGTAAGTCAAGTAAGTATGTGTAAGTCTGTGTAAGTATGTGCAAGTGCGTGTTAGTGCGTGTAAGTGCGTGTAAGTACGTGGAAGTGCGTGTAAGTGCGTGAAAGTGCGTGTAAGTCCGTATAAGTGTGTATAAGTACGTGTTAGTGTGTGTAAGTGCGTGTAAGCATGTGGAAGTGCGTGTAAGTACGTGTAGGTACGTGTACGTCCGTGTAAGTGCGTATAAGTGCGTGTAAATGCGTATAAGTGCTTGTAAGTGCGTGTAAGTGCGTGTAAGTGCGTATAAGTGCGTGTAAGTGCGTGCCACTGCGTGCCAGTGTGTGTAAGTTTGTGTAAGTGTGTATAAGTGCGTGTAAGTGCATATAAGCGTGTGTAAGTGCGTGTAAGTGCGTATACGTCTATGTAAGTGTGTGTAAGTGTGTATAAGCACGTGTAAGTGTGTATAAGTATGTGTAAGTGTGTGTAGGTTTGTGTGCGTTTGTATAAGTATGTAAAAGTGTGTGTAAGTTTGTGTAAGTATGTGTAAGTATGTGTGAGTTTGTGTAAGTGCGTGTAAGTACGTGTAAGTGCATGCAAGCACGTGTAAGTGCGTGTAAGTGTGTGTACGTTTGTGCAAGCGCGTGTAAGTGTGTGTAAGTGCGTGTACGTGCGTGTAAGTATATATAAGTGCGTGTAAGTCCGTGCAATTACGTGTAAGTTCGTGTTAGTGTGTGTAAGTGCGTGTGAGTGTGGGTATGTGCGTGTAATTTCGTGTAAGTGCATGTAAGTGCATGTACATGCGTGTAAGTGCCTGTGAGTGCGTGTAAGTGCGTGTAAGTATGTGCAAATGCATGTAAGTGCGTCTAAGTGCGTGTAAGTGCATATAAGTTTGTGTGTGTGCGTGTAAGTACATGTAAGTGCGTGTAAGTATACGTAACTGTGTGCAAGTGTGCGTAAGTGCGTGTAAGTGTGTGTAAGTGTGTGTAAGTGCGTGTAAGTACGTGTAAGAATGTGTAAATGTGCGTGAGTGTGTGTATGTGCGTATAAGTATTTATGAGTGTGTTTACGTATGTGTAAGTGCGTGAAAGTATGTATAAGTACGTGTAGGTGCGTTTAAGTACGTGTAAGTGCGTGTAAGTGCCTGTAAAGTGAGTGTAAGTGCGTGTAAGTGTATGTAAGTGCGTGTAAGTGCGCGTAAGTGCATGTAAGTACGTGTAAGTGCGAGTAAGTGTGTGCAAGTGCATACAAGTACGTGTAAGTGCGTGTAAGTGTGTGTA
>SZWC01019972.1:34898-37398 GCA_023375785.1 Penium margaritaceum
CCCCCCCCCCCCCCCCCCCCACCCCTCCCCCCTTCCTCGCATGGGAAGGGCCACATGTCTGGGTTATGACTCGTAACCTGGACACGTGGCCCTTCCTATTACTCCACACCACACCCCCACCCCCACCTACAGACGACTCGCGCGCCATCCATGTCGCACCCACCTCTGCCGCCACCCATAGGCCCTTGGCTCCTGCCCTTGCCCCGACCCCCTCTGCCGCGGGAACGCCCCGCTCCCCTCATCCCCGCCGCGCGCCGCACCACGTGGCGAGGCCGTACTGCCCACACGCAGTGGTCGTGAACCACCCCTAATCCTGCTTGTTAACCTCCTGGAGTTGCGGAGGGCGACTGCGCGCCTGGGTTCGCCTTGGCACGGAGGCTTGCCACGCACTCGGGCTTCATCGCCAGAGGCACGCCCTCATGGCTCATCTGGGCCGGGCGCGCACTGGGCTACTCCACCGCACAGCAGCGCAGTGAAGCGCTGTACGGCTGGTGCCTACTTACTTCTCGGCTACTGCACCTACGTCACGCCGCGGCGGCATCACACCGTGTGATGCATGACGTCGCCCGTATGATTCACACGGGCGACGTCATGCCGCCTCTGGCGGTATTGATGCGGCGTCAATGACGTCACTGGCGCCATTGGCGCCATTGGCGCCAATTGCGCCGAAGGCGCTCGCTTGGAAAGGACGGATGGTGACGCGCGCCCTCGCTTGACGTGACCACACGAGGTGCCACGTAAGGCGACGATGTTATCGTCACTCAAAACCCTTGCAGAAGGCCGCGACTCACGTTCGTCGCCAGCCTGCTTCCTTTCCGGGATCTTTCATCACCCTCTGACAAACACACGGCCGCTCTCCGAAACCTCTCCGCAGTCACACGGGCAGTACTGTCAATGTGAGAGGGGCGCTGGTGAGGCGCACTCGGAACGATCGAGACGCGGCGGACCGGATGCGCGAAAGCACGAAGAGCCTCCGAGGCACACCTCCAGCCGCGCCATCGCATGGTAGGTCTTGGAAACGTGATCTACGAGAGATGGTTGTTCCACCATCCCGCGACACATTCTACCTTCGCACCGCTCATCGAGTCCGCTCGCCAACGCCCTATCCAGCCTTCCAATGCTTGCCTGATAAACGGCCCCTGTCCTACTCACGACCCAGCCCCCCTCGCCCCCCCAGACCCATTGGTTATCTGGCGCTGGCTGGCACCGTGTGTACGGAGCATTACTAGGCTGCGAACGCGGAGGACTCAAGGCCGTGGGTGGGGTGTCAGAGTTGGCTGAGGGAGAGCGTTCAGCAGTTGAAACCGCCGGGGAGAGCGCGACACGCATTGGCGCGCAGCGCGGCACGGTATTATCCAGACATCTCCACTGTGCCCGATTCATGTGGCGCATCGATAGGAATGGAACCATCGCATGGAACCATCGCATGGAAACGTGTACTCATCCCCACTAGCATTTAATCATTTTTACATAATTAAGGGCATAACCATAAAAACATCAGACCGGGGGACCACCTCAACACTTAGGCAACCCGGGTCTTCAGCAAAAAACACGAGAAGGAAATTATTAAAAGAAAAACATAGATTATATTAAACCATAAATTTTAATTGAAACTCTTTCAAAGACATGAAACACCTAGAATCCACAAAAAGTAAGGCACAAGCATCTTTGCCAACAGCTTCTTCAAACCAACCAAAGAACTCCCTGATTTTTTTTTTCTAAACAGGGCCAGATAAAAACATCTCCAATTGATACAAGTATTTTCCAATGAAAGAACTCCTTCAATGGGTTGCAATGGGTGAGGCCATGAACTTTACCTGTTTTTTGCTATTGTATTGCACAAAATCGTGCAAATCATTTCATTCAAACCAAAATTTTGGAAATTGTTCTAATTATTAAATTTAATTGAAAGTCTTGGTTCAAAATGATCCGTTTTCCATGGTTTCGGTCTATAGATCAGCGTTGTCCATAATCGAAAACAACGTGACAGCGGTGCCCATGTTTTTGAATTTCCGACGGAAAACGGAATTCGACTTTGCTCTCAAGGTTGGCCGTGACGGATATGAGAGTGCCAGAAAGTGACAAAAATAGGTTGCTCGATAAAAATCATCTGGCATAACAGTTGCATAGCCCATATTTCACAAGTTCCAACACACTTTACGGAACTCAATTCGGAGTCCGTTTGAGTGAGATATGGATTTCCAAATTTTGGAGATCATGGGTCGGGTTCAAGTGACGACCTTAGCAATTTGAGCTCAAAAGGCGGCAGGATAATTGGCCAGGACGGCCGAGAGCGGCCTTCAAGGAGAAAAGACGGCTGGAGGACTTCTAGAAGACTTCAAGGAAGGACCAGTCCATGATTATAGGCCGTGCAGGTCGTGCGAGACATAACTCTCATGTGTGATAAGGTGAAAGGCCCCTCATCCCGTTAGGCTAGGAGTGTGTTAGAGGGTCAACTTTGACAGAGTGGATCTCAGTGCTCCCTTGGCAAAATGAGGTA
>SZWC01019972.1:42398-47809 GCA_023375785.1 Penium margaritaceum
TCGCCCACACACAATCGCCATGTACACTCCATAATGCTGAATTTGTATATTCTCCCACAGACATTCTCACAAGACACTTTATGTCTTTCAAAGGAGGGACCAGATCCTGTTCTAATAGTTGTATATTTTTTTTGCCCTTTCACATACACACTCAAGTACACAGTGCTCATACATTTTTGCCTTGGACGAGATTGCAAATGGGTTCTGATCAACATTGAATCCCCCTCCTCTAAATGTGCAAGAATTGTAGTAGGTCCATGTACTAGATATTTCATGTAAATGGACTATCTATAAATACATAAATTTACTCTACAGAGAGACATTTCAGAGAAACAATTCTGTCACACTACACTTGCATAACTTTAGACACAAGCAACACGTACAGTGCAACATGCACTCCTTCAGTAAACTTTCAGTTGTGGGAGTGAGGGGCTCGGGAAATGTCCACATTGTTTATGAATGGTATGCCTCAAATTCCACTTCATTCCTGAAGGGAAAAAAAAAACTCAATTCATGTATTGTTTTATGTTTTGTATGGCAATATACTACGTCTCATACTCGTAAGAGAACAACAACATAGAAATCATTGAAGTACCTTATTTTTAACATGTTAGTGATTTTCTTTTGTTCTTATCTTGAAATGGTGACAGACATGGTCTACCCATGCATCAGTGAACACACACCTAATGGTGTACAACTGACCTTCTAGGATAGTACTCATGTATGCACATCGGAATGTACGTTTTACATGATGTATACAAAAGATATATGTAACCATACCTCACATCAAGATGTAGTGGCTTAATTTGTTTTCCACCAAGGGGATGTGTGCGTCTCTCTTTCCTGAAATTTTGCCACTGAAAATACACTAGTGAATAATGTCTTCCATGTCGACAAGCTCATGCAATACCAAGACCTTTGAGTTAACTACTTGAGTGGGAAAATTTCACGTTGACCACCCATGAAAGTGGAAAAGGAAATCTTTTATAATATTGAAGACATCTATAGATGTCTTCGGTGCAAAATAGTCATGTACGATGGCAGAGCTACTATGCAATACAAAGAAGTAGAACCTTACAACAATAATCTAGAGACTAATCATGCAATGTATGGATGTAATAACACCCACCATCATTAGGTACAGTCATGGGATATTTTAGTTAGAAAGGGTGGAAGCATAACGTTGTTGGTGTAAGTCAATTTGTGAACTTGAAAAAAGGGACCATTTTCCAATGAAGCCATCCCCTTTCATGTGGTTAGCATGCATATTCTCCTTACAAGGTGACGGGGCATGTTGGCAAACTGCACCACGATCTATTCAACAAAAGGTACTTCAAAGGTGCTGTAAATCATTGTGAAAACTTCGATGATGTTGGATGGTTTTTTAATTAGGAATTCATGAAATCATGCGTCGATTACTTGTCCTTAATGAAACGTGTTTTGGCTTCTCTGCTAGCATTCACAAATGGTTTAAAAGGCTCTTTTGTGGAGCCCAAGAACTTCAAAGGATATCTATTTAAGATTCGTTATCTACAATGCTCTGAAATAATCTCCTCCCATGAAATAAGGAAGGGCAATGTAAACTGGACTTTCGCTTCACCCTATGTGCCTTTGGGATCAAAAGCAAAATTATTCTTCATTTTTTCCATGACAATGTGCCTTAGGGGTCGGAATCAACACTCGGATCCTCGACCTGGTAGAAATTTCAAGAAGGGAAGGAATACAATTTACTACTCTCCTTCTTTCATGTTAATGGAATATGCTTGGAGTAATATATAGATTCCCATGTTCTCCTTTTTTATTTCATCACTGAGGACAATCTATTGCACTATGCTCTTTCTCTAGAAAATCACCCTATTGTACATAACAATTTTGAAAGATAAACTACATATTTCATTGACGCTCAATACTTGCAACACATACTTTCGTATCTTTCAACTTCGAACCAAATGGATTCCAGTTCCATAACTATAGTCATTTCAACAATTTTGTTCCAACGAGAATCGGTCAAGTGGATGCCCTTATCATTCTACAAAGAAAATCATTCATCTCAAGGGGGCGATTCATTTTTCCCACTCTTCTGAAAAAATTCTACGTAAGTTGCCCACGGTTTGAGATATAAAAAAAGTCCACTTTATGGAAAGAAGAACCCAGAGGCCAACATTTTTGCAGGGGGTCTACGTCTCCCCTGCATTTTTTATCAGGTAAGCCCTTCACCCAAAATTTAGAAAAGAAAAGCATCCAGTGGCCACTTTACACAAGATGACTCCGATACCCACTAAATGTAACTAGCAGTTGTCCAAGCCTGGCACTCCCAAACATCGCGAATCCTGCAAAATGGGCTCCACATAATCCTTGTCCCAAGTTAAACAGGTTTATCAAGGCCTAGTAGGTTAATCTTTAAACCTTCTCACATTCCTTTGTTTACAAGTCGTTCCACCATGCGAATAGAAGACTACCATCGACTGTTTGATGAAGATCAACAAGCTCATAATATTCTTGATATTTCAGAGACTATTTTCTTCATAAAAAATGGTGAACATAATCATTATCAGAAACATGCAGCAAATGGTTGGAGTTCTTCTTGTCCTTCAGATAAAAAAATTCCCGTATCCACCCCATAATGTCATGGAACTAATGAAACTTAAAAAATGGGGGTGAGCTTCTTGCCAATGCTTCTTTTGTTCCATGTTTTGTGCAATACAAGAAATGGAAGTATGGAGGAGGTCCCAAAGACACAACCTTGCTAGCTTCATAAGCTTCCGTTTGATGAGTGCATACTTCCTTTTTTTTCCTTTTTCTTGTATCTTAATTCATGTACCGTAATCGCAAGGACCAATCGAGAAATCGTCCACTGTCGATGGTTGGATTATGCGATTGGACGACCTGTTGCCTATAGGTTTCTCATGCAATGTCTCACAATGTTTCTCTTTTTCAAAAGCCAATATATAATGAGAGGTTCAAACTGTCCGTCGAAAATTGAAAATGTGAAAACCGTTCAATCGTGCGATGTCGCTTTTGGATAAAAACATGAGGTGAAGCACAATGTGAGAATGGAAAAATCAAGCAAGAGAGGCATACTTTTTGTATCTTTCAATTCGTAGGAAGACAAGCCTAAATAGATCAAAACGAAGAAGGAGGACCACGCTTAACGATAGCTGTCGAGTCCTGAAAAAGAAGCGGAGTTGACCTCGTCTACCTCGCCTCCGTCGTTCTGACATGTAATGTCAGGTGCCATTTTCCGTGTGCAATTCTCTTGGCGTAATGTGCAAAACAGTGGGTGATTGGAGCACCACTCCACCATGGTCATGCATGGTTGCCCTTATGGACAGATCCAGCCATGCGAAGTCGTCACTTAAAAAAAAGACGTCGCACAGAATACTAAAATAAGCTTGTAGAATCACTGGTTAAAGGCGACCACTTGCTTTAGTGTTACGTAAAACAATAACAACATATAAGAAGAGTACATGAAGTTATTATGCATATAGAAAGAATAAGGTGTTGCGATGTACTGAAACAAAAATTGAAACGAATGTGTTAAATGCTAAGAAGTAATGAATACACTACCCAATTTTCTGAATACATGACTATAATACCGGGATTCTATTCATGATCATCAAAAGTGGGGACTGTAGTCATGTTCAGTTGGTGTTCGTGTTTTGTGGACAACGCGGTAAGTGATTGAAACAAGTCGGTAATTGGTATAATCCATGTGGAAAGTGGGTAATTGGGAAGGAAAACGCACAAAACGTGGGTAAATGGGAATCATTCCGATTGCTTAACTATACGTCATTGCCTTATATTGTTGTAAGGCAATGTAGCACACTTTTTCTCTTCTAAGTTTCTTGATTATTCATGATGATGCTTGGGATTTTACGAGGGCAAGTCACCTAGAAGTTTGCAACATTAGTTGCTGAATACGGTGAGCATCTCTTGTTGATCTGTACGGGTTGAATGCTCATGTTCTAGTGCATTTGCTTGATGGCTTGTATGAACACATATAGCTTTTCTATGCCATGAGAATTACCAAATATGACATCGAAAAGACGTGGGGAGCATTTATTCTAGAGTTGCATTCACGAGATAACTTCACTTAATGGTACAAAATTTCGTGTTTATACAGTCCTGCGGAATGTGATATCTTCTAGTGTGTGTTCAAGCATTGGGCTTTATTTTTTCTGTGCTCAGAACACTGCACCCTCCCCCCCCCCCACCCTCCCCCACATCGTTATTCGGTTAGCACCACGGTTGAAAAGTGTAACTGCGGTAACCGGGTTCATCCTCCCGGACTTGCTCGGTGCTACTGTAGCTTACCCACGTCAACCAGTTATGGCAAGGTGCTGGAAAACTAGATCCCAGTTCATTCTTTGCCATCACATCCCATGCACTAGTCGGATGGCATGCGTCTGCTGAGACGCGACGCCTCAAAACCGTGGCGCGCTATGAGCTTGGGCGTGCCGCCGTCATGCCCCAAGCCTGGTCCCCAAAACCGCCATCCCACCTATCCCATCCCCTCGATCTCGCCGGGGTAAAACAATTTTTGGCAACACCTCGTTTTTTCACGCAGCCAGACAGTGGTTTCTTGCTTGCAGATCGCCACCACTGCTTGGTGCCATGCAGTGGGCGGGCGTGTTGACCGGACCCTCGAGCTAGCTAGGGAAGCCTTGGTAGCCCGCCATCCAAAGTGACCGACATGACGATCGTTGCTGGTAGGGCTGGGAGGGCAGGGAGGAGTCTGATTGACCGTGCTGCCAAACCGAGTGGCGGCATGGTTTAGAGGTAGAGAGCACGCGGGGAGTCTGGGTTCGTCTGTGTCCGATCGCCGCTGCTGCCGCCGCGTCCTTGGTGGTGTTGCGTCAGTTGTCTTGACTCAAGACTCTTGAGGCACAGACCGGCCCCGAAGAAAACATCTGGCCCGGCCAGTCATCCCTCTGCAACTCTGGAGTGAACCTCGACGAGGTCCGCCGGCTCGCTCCCACCCAAGCCTCATGCAGCCGCCCTGTCGCGGGATGCGGCTTCGTCTCTTCGCTTCGCTAACTGGGAGTAGCTGATCGCACTAGGAGTACGCGAGGGTGCCTTTCCAGGTTCGGTATGGAATGTTTGGTCGTGGCACACAGACACGCACAAGCCCTGGCCTACTGAAAAGGCCGGCTGCTCGGTGTCGAGGGAGGCTGTGTCCCGTTGCAATCCTCTCCTTCCCGGATACTCACAGCTTGCAAGAGCAGCAGAGCAGTAGCGACCAGGCGCACTGCACAGCACCGCACCGCCGTGCGGTTTGGCCCATCGTTGGCGGCACAAGTGCAGGTTTTTGGCGTTTTGGCTGTGCTTTTCACGCCTAGGTGATTCGATAGGAGAGTGAGTCGGAGAATACGTGAGACCAGGGGAGAGGAGGAGAGGGAGGGAGAGGGGGG
>SZWC01019974.1:10479-28305 GCA_023375785.1 Penium margaritaceum
CTGGAGGCCGTGAAGGAGGCCAAGGCTGTCCTGCAGACCGCCTACAGGATGAAGGACCTCGGTCCTGCATCGGTGTTTCTCGGTATGGAGATTGTACGTGATCGCAGACATCGGACACTGCTGCTGCATCAGGCCCGATATGCACGAGTCGTGGGGGAGCGCTTTAGCGATCTCCTTGGTGCAGTGCCCACTGCTTCCACACCCATCACACCTGATGGGCAGGATGCCCTGAAGGTGGATGACCCTACACAGCTGGGGGAGACAGTGGACGTGACCTTGTACCTCCGTCTTATCGGATCTCTGATGTACCTGGCCACGACCACGCGTCCCGACATCGCGTTCGCCGTCAACCTCCTCGCTCAGTTCTCGCAGGCTCCACGTGCGAGAGCTCTTCACGCGGCTGTGCGAGTGGTACGGTATGTGGTTTCCACGCCGTATCTCGGACTCTGCTTTCGTCGGCAGTGTTCGGTGGTCCTTGACGGCTACACTAACAGCGACTGGGCTTGGAGTCCTGACGGGCGCACTCGCACTGGCTACGTGTTTCTGCTCGGAGGTACCGCTTTGTCTTGGCGAAGCGGGAAACAGGGCTGCATCGCACGTAGCTCGTCGGAGGCAGAGTATGTGGCTTTGGGGGCAGGGGCTGCTGAGGCAGTTTGGCTGCAGCGCTTGTTTCTTGAGCTTGGGCAGTCAGTACCCGCCATTGTGCTGCGTTGCGACAACCAGAGTGCTCTCGCCATTGCGGAGAACTCTGGTGTTTTCCATGCTCACACAAAGCACATTGCGGTTGAGCATCACTTCGTTCGTGATCTGGTGGAGCGACGCGTGATCTCCATCATGTGGGTTGGCACTGACTTGCAGCGAGCTGATTTCTTGACGAAGGCACTTGCACGCGGAAAGTTCCTGGTGGCCATTCGTTCTGTTGGGCTTTGTCCCGTGCGTGACAGTGGTTGAGTGTGGGATGTACGTTGCCGTCTCATCTGTCTGTGTCACTCACTATGTGGTTGTACCAGTGCTGCACGCGTATGGACATGCGTACCATCGGGTCATGGGGGATTGTTGTGATTTGTGTCGTTTCTGTACAGTTTACTGTGACCACTCGGCCGTGTCCATACTCGTGCAGATCCCTGAGGCAGGCGGCCCTGGTGACACCGGCGCGACGACAGGCGGCGGACTACCCGTCTGGAGCTGACCGACCACTGTTCCAGAGCCCCAGATGTCACCGGGACTCCTTACTGTGCCTTCTACGTCTTGCAGGCGCCTTTCGGCGGACTGGGCATGAGACCAATTTGCATGTTTTTGCATTATATACTCGCCGTCAGTCGATGGATGCATGCATGTGACCAGTCGTTGCGTGCGTCTTTTGATTCTGCACGTCTAGGTTCAGACGGCGTAGGATTCTGACATGTGTGCGCAGAGTTACGGCCAAAACAGTGGTTTTGGGCCGGTTTTAGGACAGCTCTTGGACTGCCGCGTGTGACACCCGCCGTGCGCCGCGGCAGGTATTTATGCCCTGGACCTGTCAGTTGTCATTTCTCTCTGAATTTACTAAGCTATTGAAGCTTATGAGACTTTGCGCGTCTCCCTAGCCTGATCCTTGCTGTTTCTTGCACCTGCCTGCTTGCTAGTGCGTCAGCTGACTGGACAGTGTCGCCTCGTCAGCAGTAGCAAGGCTAGGAAGCTTCCTAGCAGTTTCTCTGTGGCTTCCATCCGTCACGACCGACACTGCTAGTTTCCCGATATACCCATATTCGGGGTATATGGCAGAGGAGGGCGTGATGACACGACGGGCCTCCGGACTGCACCGAGACTTCTCCAGCACCTACGACAGCGCCGGCGAGACGCGGTCGATGCGTTCCGGCAGCCATGTGGGCTTGTCAGGAGGTAGGAGAGTTTTCTCAGTGGGTTCAGACCCGCGCACCCGGTTGACTGTACCGGTGCGACGAGGAGACCTGATAGCTATTGTGGGGCTTCCGATGTTCGGAAAGCCGTCTGTGATGTCTGGACGAGATGTTTTGGCACTGCTCATATTTTCTCGGTGGTCGAGACCCGGGTACTCGGAGAGTTGTTCCGGTGCCTCGAGGAGACCACCTTTGTTACTGTCGCGGTGTATGCAGTGTGTTTTCCTTGTTGACTCATTTGGGTTCAGCAGGGGTGACGGGGCCCGGTGCGGTTAGCTGCCGGTGCCCCTCTATAAGCCCGCTAGGGGCTCATTTGTAAACTCTCCTTGTTCTTTATATTCAGCGTTCCAGACTTAGCCAAATTCTTGCCGTCTTGCGTCGCACTCACACACAGAGCTCATGTTCGTTTTGCATGGGCCTGCATGCCCTAAAAATTATTTCCAATTCCCCCTATTACGATGTAGGGTTTTATGTTTTGCGCGGGCTTCGCCCGCGCAAAACATAGAAAACCCTAAATCATAATAGGGGGTTTGCGCGTAAAAAAAAAAAACGAAAAAAATGGGTCATCGCTCGATCGCGATCTCGCGAGGGATCGAGGGTCGCGATCGAGCGACGGTCACATGACCCTCCTCGCCATGCTCGATCAGCGACGCATGTCACTGATCGCGCATGGCGAGGGAGGCGGATACGTCGTTATATTTTAAACTGCTGGATATGGGGGATATAAAATTCCGCAATTGGATATGGGGTGGTCCGCCCTTCGGGAATGTGGATATTAGAGCTATTTCGCCCTTTCGAAAAATACATAATTAGAGAAAAAAAATTAACATTTCATAAATTTTAACTTTTTACTAAAAATTGGGTTTTAAAATTCAAATTCAAAGGGTTATAAACAAAAACTTTAATTTGTGCATTACCGCAGACTGTATTGGAAAACTATATTTCATTTCTATTTCATTCCATTAGGGAACTTGGTCTCAAGTATGGGTGTAGGAGAGGGTGGTTATGCCTACATTTCGTACACAATGAAGTGGAAGAGGGAGGAAAAAGGCTCGAACCAGGACGATTTGAGGTTGAATTCTGAAGCTATCCTAAGAGGATTCCAAAAATTGAAAAGTTGGAGTGTATGTTTTTCAACTCGTAGGCATGGAAGGAAGCAAATTATAATAGTTTTACTCTTGTAGAAAAACACAACTACTATTGGCGAGGCAGAAGCCCTGTCCATCTAGGTTTTTGAACCGGGTGCGGTGAACCATAAAAAAAAAAGGTAAGAAATAACGGTCTTGATAGGCTCCGTTGCGTAATCGGTGAACTTCATCGTTCATCCATGTTCAGCTTCTCAATTAATGGTACGCCTAATGTTGATGATGCAAGCCCAGGACTGTGAGTCACGGGCTGTAGGCCGGGAACTGCCGACCTCTTGTTGCCACGCAATGTCTATTGGATCGGACCAACTTAAGCCATGCCCTTAGTAGAGAGGCTGTAGAGTCCAATTTGTTCTTTTTGGCATTCACCACAACAGCGGTGAAGCACTCCAAAAGCGTCATCCACAGCCAAACCGTTCGTCCTTTCAAATATATAGAATCAATTGGTTCAGAGGGCAGGATGAATCCAGGACTCGCTTGAGAGTTTGATGTTTTGGATGGTGATGAATGCTTTATTCACCTACTGACAAAGAAGTTCCTCAATCATTGAGATCCCTTCTAAGAGTAGCTGGTAGTTAAGTCTATTTTATGTTACAAGATGTCATTGATTTGATCTTGTGGGCTTGCACCTCTTGCCATTTCTCTACGTGGTAATCATCGAGTTAGTGGAGGTAGTGAGGGATTCATCAAGCTTGATGGATCCTACACCTGAGTGATTGTTGGAGTCAACGGTCGAGAACTAATGACCGCATGTATTATGATGCCTACTATGGTTTCCTGGCGATTTTCATGCATAAGGGGTAGTTTTCCCTCCCCAAGATGTTTTTCAGTTAACACTGATGTTTCCGGGTGTGCTTGCTCCTATTTTCTATCGTTGTTGTGACGTCTGCAAAGCCATAAATAGTGGATATGTAGTAAATACTTCTTTTAGGTTGTCACGTGTGGATAGAGTGGTAGGTTATCCCTCGAGTGCAGCTGTTCTATGATATTCAGTTTATGCAAGAGAAAATTTTAGCGATCTTTAGATACAAGGTAGCAGAGCAGGATGTGATTTGAAGCCTTGGAATGATGGAGTGGTTTCTAATTGATGTCAAGTGTTTCAGCACATATCAAACTACAAGATTTCAAATGAGGCACAACCGAGGTCTTAGATCAATGTGTGGTGCATACGAGGTCAAGACGCCATAGGTCTACTTTAGAAACCTCTATGAGAAGTCGGGAGGTTGGAAAACATGTAACACATGCTCTAAATCAAGTCGTGTTCCGTAAAGGAATCAAACAGACAATATCAAAGTGCCCCCATGGTTAACTACACTTTTGTTGACCCTTCTGAAAGGTGGTCAAAGATTTCCAAAGATTCAGGTGTAAGAAGTTTATCGTAGGTCAAGGAAGTTGGCCAGGATGCTCACAAATTATATCCGTAACAATCGGGAAGTCGAGGCGCCATGGGCTACAAGTGTAAAGAGAATATTACCCACATGCTGAGTTCCCGGACCATGAACTATACAGATGTAATATCCATAATGGACACCCAAAAAATACTGCTATTGTGAGGGCTTTTCATTGGAATGGCCATACAACCACTTTCTCGTGCGAGTTGGTGGGTGCCGTCATACTGCATGCTATCGGCTGTCCTTTTAAGGATAACAAACAAATCACAAGTCACTCTTTACAATGTAACCAAAATTCATCAGTATTCACAATGGAAGAAAAATAGGAATCACGCAGATGCAATTGGCATTCGCACAACCGTGAAGCTTCAGCTTGTCATGCCATCATTGTCCATGTGGTGCAATGGCAGTTTTTTCTTTACAAATAAACATTTGACCTATGCATGTCGACATCCTGAGTGGAATCTCATTGCTGCATGAACTACATCAAGGACATCCACAGTAGGCATTGAGGATTGATGGTCCTCCATGATCGATGTACGTAAAAATGGAAGAGTGCTATGAGGTACTAGGATGCCCATGAAAGAAAAAAAAAACATCATTTTGTAGGAAATGTATGTTTCACAATACATCTGTGGTAGAGAACATGGATAGGTTTCAAAGATCCACAGGACAATATAGAGCGTCATGTGTGAGTTTGTGACTGATATCTTTTCCATAATGACTTGACATGTATCTACCACATGAGGCATTTTCCACTTGAATTTCATGAGTCGGGTGTGCAGAACACCTGCCAATAATTTGAGATTCGGTGTGTATTTTCAATGGCATTCACACGCCCATCATTGTTCCTGCTTTGTGGCATGGTGTATATATTAGCCTACACATTAAGATTAGCCAAAAAATCAGAATCTTACACTCCTGAAATGAGGATTGGTTTTCAAAGAACTAGCTAGGAAGGCACCGTGCATGATGGATGGATGCTCAATGAATCCTTCCATGTTGTTTTTGGCTGCCTCTGAACATGTGCTACTTGGCCAATACAACAATGTATGTCAGGTATGGCCTCATTATTCCCCACCAAGGATGCTGATGTCATTTCAATGAGTTCGGTGCTCGAACATCTTGTCTTCAGGTTCAACTTTTTTCACGACGTTACTCGAACGATGATCAACCATGCTTTGAGGATGTGAAAGATTGCTTCCATATTCTATGGGCATGACCTCCTTACGCCATGAACTTGATCAAAGAAATCTGAGGATAAATTTGAATGAACGAGTGTTAGGGAGGACAGTGGAACATATGTTGTGAGTTCTTTTGCCAGTGTTTAGTGCCAACGCGGTGGCATGTCCATGCGTGAACTGAAAAAAATCAACTACAAAAGCCATTTGGCAGCCATATGTGCATGTTGATATGGATGAGTAAAATTTGATGATCAAGTCCCTGTGGCATAAAAAAATACTTTAACATGAATAAATATTGCCTTCGACATTGAGTTATGGTTGATTGACCCAAAATGATTCACTCCATAATCAGTGTACAGTAACGTTGTTTTTGTGTACATGGAATTTTCATCACATATCACCTTGATGACGTGTGCCTAAGGGCGTACCTCATTTTACATGTGTGATAAAAAGGAAAAACTAAGTATGAAGGAAGTTTTCCAAGTCGTACGTGTTCACTAAATTAGTCATTTCCAAATGCAATTTTTAATTCATGGTTGTCTGGTGAAGTATTTTGTGATTGGTCATAAATGTCCACATCATCGTGATCCACAGATTTCCCAGTTTCTGGACCCGTATCCAACACTTCATGCACACGATCACATGCATGAGCCATGTCAGCTGATGCAAAACCTGCTTGACTACCCCTGGTGTCATCAATAGGTACACTGGGTGTATCCTCGGTTGGGCACAGATGAAGACTTTGGAGCTGTGGACATATTCCCATTGCTGCAAATACTCTTTGTGGATGTACAGGGTCGTGTCCTAGGAGGAGGAGGACCTCCCTCCCTGTCCTCAACACATCCTGCATCCTCAATTCTATGGAAATTCTCCCACATGCTTTATCATGTGGAAAAGCCTTGGTAGCCTCATCAACCCAAGGCAATGACTTTCCCTGTAAATTCCATTGTTCAGTTTTCAACACTTTAACGCTGCAACGATGTTTCCCAACAGACTTCAAACCTGTACCCAAGTGAGCTCGTTGGGCGTGCAGAAATCATGGGAGAGACATGACACATTGCAGTCATGGAGCTTTGTTGTGCATCCAATCAAGCCACAAACCCTACAATGTAGGCCAGCGCCATGGGCACAAGGGCACCTTCACATTCCGGACTCCAGAAGCTCTTGCTCCGGAGATTATGCACTAGGGAGATTGCTCCTTCGTGGCCACAAGATGCTCTGGAGACTACATTCTCAAGCCAACTGGAACGAGTGGATGTGTCTTCGCAAGCAGTCCACCTCATCCAGCCGGGGAGGAGCGGGATGACTCCAGCCTGGTAATGGTTCGAGTATGGAGCAAGTGACGCGTGCTCTCAACGGGCAAGGTAACATCTCACCAATGGCTCGATGTTCAACTTGGCCTCTCCACCAGATCAGTTCATTTATCCGTTGTAGAAATTGCTGAAAAGGATGTGATCCATGCCTAACAAGTGAAGTGGAAGTGACTGACAAGAGAAGATAAAATCGGTACCAAAAGAGCACCTTGAACATGCAATCTGATGTGTCAGGTACATTGATTCAACCATTTTCTATTTGAAGGTTTCAATTTGGATATCCAAAAATAACTAGAGAAAGTGTGCACCTATGTTAGACTAAATGGATCCATTCTTTATTCAAAAGATGACACCACAAAATCTCAAACAAAGAACTGGGCAATCACTTCTTCTAGATTCAAAGCTCTTAGTTAGTAGATTCCGTGGAAGGAAACGTCTCTAAAGGTGATAGACTGAAATTTGAATGTGTGAAATTTGGCTCCAACATCTATCAATGCATCATCAAATTTTTGCAATTTTGAGACTAATCTTGAGACTCCAGCAGAGTACACTTCAGCTCACAACATCAATCTCCCACCTCGACGAGATTTCTGTGCTGTCGGCGTTGTCGGCATTCGGAATTGGCGTCGGCTCCTTGAACTTGGAGGGGAGGGAGGGAAGTGAATTGGGTTGGAGGCAGCCAAATACGCCCTCCAACTGCAAGCACGTGCAACTCAAGCAAGTCAAGGTCTGGACCTGGTTTCATAGGAATTAAAAATCTCATCCAACTGGCTGTCTCATTCTCCCTCTACGAAAGTAGAGAAAGTGATGCAAAATTTCCGCCATTCGGCTTTGTTGAAATGTTTCTAAAAGGTCATGGCAGCATTGCATGTCTGCCGACCACATGACAGCTCGGTGTGGTAAAAACTGTGGGATGCTCTGTGACGTGGCACACATACCAGCATTCACAAATGTGTTGATGCAAAACCTATCTGAATGGTGGGGGACCCTACGGTCACTATTTTTCCTTGCGTAAGGGATTATTATTGATGATCAATATTGCAACTCAGAGTAGGCTTCCATGTGAAAGCTACATGGTTATTACTCCCGCAGACCAATACAATGTCACAACCATGAGTCCACGCTTGAGTTTGTGGTGTGAAGAAGGAAGTGATATTGTGTACATAGCTTACTGTGACCTCTCGGCTCATGTCCATTGCCTTGCAGACTCCTGATAAGGCGGAGGGTACGGAAGACAGGGGGAGCAGACGCGAGTCCGGCAGCTGCCAAGCAGCTGAAACCAGCCACCGGATATACTCCCGCATCACTACATGTGCTCACTGCCCTCCTGGAGTGCTCATACCTTGTGTCAAAACAAACTAGGTTTATACTTGATTGTGTTTGAACTGCAGTGGCTTAGTGACCTAGTTTGGTCCTACCTGTGAACCGGTGTTAGTTTAGACAGTTAAAGTGTAGGACTAAACTCAGTTTGTAGACATGTGGGACATGAGAGGGGTATGCTCTTGAAATTCGAGTGACGGCCGACGAGCTCCAACTCGACGGCGGACGGGTAAAATCGACTAGCAAGTTCCACCTTGTAATTCCAACTACTCTCTCGCTTTTCTGACTCTAACGTCCTGCACACAGCTCCTTCTGACTATTCTCAGTCTCATTCTGATCACAGAGGTATGCTCCACAGAGCCACGTGAGGGAAGAGGGATAGAGTGTTACTGTTTTGGTATCAGAGCTTATGAGCCAGAGCTGTTTGCGTTGCGTGGAAGAAGCGTAGTATGGTCCTAGGAGGGCACGCTGAATTGCAGCCGCAGCGACGACTAAGCAGAACAGCATCTGCACAGAGTAGCGACGGCAGTTTTAGTTGCGCAAAAGTAGCAGCCGCAGTTGCGGCTACACGGAGCAACGATTGAAGCGGCGGTGTGGCATAACCGCGGGCGGCAGCGGCAGCTGGCAACTGTAGCTTCAGCAGAGGGCAACAATCGTAGTGATGGTTGTGCAGCCGCAGCACCGGTGGCGGTTGTGCAGAGAAGCAGATGCAGCGGAAATGGCATGTAACAGCAAGCAGTAGTGTCAGCCAGCGGCTGCGACATTGGGCGTAGCCGTAGTGATAGCTACGCATCTACAACACCGGCGGTAGCTACGCGAAGTAGCAACTATAGCGGTGGTGGCGTGTAGGAGCGAGTAGTAGTGGCAGCCAGTGGTTACGGCATTGAAATGCAGCCTTAACAATGGCAGCTACAGCACCGGCTCCCCTGCCGCCGATGTGGTGACAAAAGCATTGGTAGCGGCGGTAGTGTACAATAGTACAAGCAATAGAAATCAGCAACTGCAGTAGTAGGCAGCAGCTACAGAGGGGTAGTGGCAGTGGGCTACCACAGCAGCCAGCCACAACGGCGTAAGCTACCGCCCTACACCAAAAAATTCAGCACCTAGGATGACCCACCACAACAGCAGTAGCAGCAACAGTAACAACAACATCAACAGCGGCAGTAGCAACGGAGCTCTGCGGTCGGATCTGGTCTGGCATTGCCCTCCCCGTTGTTGGCTGGGCTCCCCTCTACTCCTGGGTTGGATGGGGGTGGTTCAGATACCCACGTCCCATCGCTACGACCTTTGCCAGATTTCCCACGCCCACTAAGACGGGGGAAATGCTGCCGAAAATTCTTCGGCAGTGTGGGGGGGTTCATTGACGGCTTCCAGGTTGAAAAATGCATCGACAGTGATCCCACGCCCATTGCGGCGAGGTAAACACTGCCGAATGTTTTTGGCAGCAGCTGCCACCCATTGGTAATGTCAGAGACAACATTAAAAGCTTGCGACACTCCACCTGTTTCCATGCCCAAAGACGCACCAGTTGGAGTCGGCAGCACCAACTCCACACGGATGCTGGACTTGCCGGCTCCGGCATAGTAGGCGGCACACCGGGCACGATGCGAGATGAATCCTCGTCTTGTCCAAGCTCGCTGGCACGTGGCCTGCGCGAACCGCTTGAGCAGCACGCCCAGTAGGCTAAACATACGGTCAAGAAGATGCCTGATCTATTCAAGCTGTTTCGTGATGCAGTTCAGCCATCGTAGCAGCAACAACAACAGCAGGAGCGTAAGCAGAACCTACTCCGTAATGCCATGCACAAGGGCAAGATGGCAGTTGAGAGTGCGGTTGCAGTTGACGTCGATACGACTCTAGGAGCATAAGATGCTGAGCCATCTGGCAACCTTCTCGAGTTGGACTCAGACACCAGAGATGAGGAAGACATGCTATGCCTACGCCTCGCATGCTTGAAAAATGGCGTCGGACCCACTTCGCGCACAAAGCAGCACGGAGTGGCAAAGTAGGTCCAACCAACACGCTCAGGGTAATCAAAAACCCAAGACCAGATGCTCCACCTAAGCCTGGGACTGAGGGAAGATCCCTTGTCTCCGTCGCTCGAGCAAGCTGTCTCAGCAGCTTTGCCGACGGCAAAGCCTCCCAAGTGGTTTGAGACCGACCCTACAGCCTACCGGCACGAGGAAAGCTACACCACCTAGGAGTCGCGATTTCGCATGTGGGCAGTCAACAAGGGGGTGTACCCATACTACACCAGTCCGTATTAGACCACAGACCCCCAACAGATGACAACCGCCGTCTGCGCCGCCTATGGTGTCCTCAAGGCCATCGGAGAGGAATACACCTTCAACTTCAAGCCCTTCTTTTGTGATCCCCACATCGGCACAGGGGCTGACCCGCGCCGTGCTTGGAAGCTGCCAACCACTCTTTTCGAATGCGTGACCATGGCGACCACATCACATCACCTCTCGGACTCCAACTCTCTGCTGTAGGCCACACATGAGATGCTAGTCGACTACTGGCGACGGGCGATGTGGCTGTCCAAGACCCTTGGGAAGAATGGGCTCGGTCAACTCATGGAATTCAACACCATCCGGATTGGTGTTGGATGTGAGTATGCAAAAACCTTCGGCAACTTCAACCTAAAGAGTCTCCAATAGATGGCCGACAAGGAGCCTACTACTGTCATGGGGCAATGAGCATTTCCCACAAGTGGCAGGATTTGGAGTAGTAAATGACGCCCGTCATGGCGCAACAGCTGCAGCCGTCACAACAGGCCAGGCAGCACGCACTAACCCCCCACCTCCCGCCAGTCGTCGCAGCCGAGAGCGGCAACTATAGTAGGAATTGGCACAGTTGTAGCAGTTTAGGGGAAGAAGGGAAGGAACAATTGGTGGAGTGGCAACGATGAGAAGGGTCAGGAGACTCCAAAGCCGATCCAGGGGCGCCAGTGGGAGTACTGCAACTGTGGAGGAGCGCACCGCCACACGGAGTGTTAGCTCCCAAGAACTGGACGATGACTACGCTAGGCTTCCAAAAGGCGTTTGAACAGTGTGAGCGTGCCTGAGCACATTCCACGGCGGCAACCCACCCCCCCCACTTTGGTAGCTGATGAAACCACAGACGATATTGGTGATCTGTCACTATTGGAGTAGCAGCTTACGATGCAGGCTCGCAACATCGCGAAGTCCCGCCAGCTCCGACGACTCACCACTCTAGGAGGTGCAAGTGCATTGACTGAGCCGAGGGGTCCCATTGCTGGGTCTGTAGATTCTGAGCCGTGCAGTCAGGATGGTGGCGGTGGGACACAATGCGATGTTGAGTCTGTGGAGTCGTTCGTCACACGTGATGATGTTGGTTTGTCCGATGTCTTTGCCACTGTCTGCATTGGTCATGATGACTCGTCATGGCTTGTTGAGTCGGAAGCAGGTGTCGCCTTTGTAGCTCAGCAATCATCTACTGAGCAACATATGTCTACTGTCTGCACTATAGACAGCTATTCAGTCACTTTGCCAGAGTGTGTGATGGATGCCACCTGGATCTTAGACTTAGGTGCCATCCATCACATGACATGCCACCGCCGTGATGTTTTTGTGCTTGGTCCTGTGGGCTCTGTGCAGTCTGTGCGAACGGCTGCTAGGCATGAGGCTTCTTTTGAGGATGAGGGTATGGTGCAATTCCTTGGATGCTACACTCATCGTGCGTACGTGGCTCGTTATGGCCGAATGTCAGTCCAGCCATACCCTCCAAAACTTCCGCTATGATCAGGGTGGTGAGTTCATGGGGGACCTGAACCAGTACTTTGCCGGCATGAGGGTGTTTGAAAACCTCTCACTCCCCGCCATCCCTCAGCAGAACGGCATGTCTGAGCTCTAGAACTGTACCATGGAGGATGCAGTTCGCACTATGTGGATGGACAGCTGCATGCGAGAAGCGTTCGCCTTTGAGGGCATGGCCTACATGACATGGGTCTGGAACCGGATCCCTCATGGCCCCCTCCCAAACACACACACCTCGTACCAACTGTGGTAAGGGCTTCGTGCCGACATCCAGCTCGCGCGTGTCTGGAGATCTTTTGCTTATGTCTAGTTTACAACATAGTAGCAGGGGTCTAAGTTCTCCCCTCGTGGTCGCTTCTACATGTTTGTGGGTGTGGCGTAGTGCTGTAAGGCCTGGCGCTTCTGGGATCCCAGTCGACGTCGCATTGTCGAGTCTCGAGACGCGCTGTTCTTTGAACATCTCTCATTCCGTGTCCGCCCCTCAGTGGAACCCCATAGTCACATTCCCCTTGATGTGGTGGGGTCCCTCGCGCTAGGGAGGGTGGTCTAACCGATGCCGCTGTCCCGATCATCTTGGGTGCTATTGGTCAGTCCCACCCACTGGTTGTCTCTTCTGCAACGTCCACACCACCTGCGTCGCTTACGCCGCCTCTCCCATTGGTGTCTCTTGTATCGGCAACCCCTCCTTCCTTCCTGGTGCCTGTGTCACCTACTAAGTCCCTAGTGCCGCCCGCATCATCCACACCTTCATCATCAGCCCCTCCTTCCTTCCTGGTGCCTGTGTCACCTACTAAGTCCCTAGTGTCGCCTATGTTGGTACCACTTGCGTCTCCTACGCGGCCAGTTGAGCCGCTCGTGTAGTCACCCTCCAGAACCACTTGACACATCACTAGTCTTGTCGGTGCCTGACGTGTGTCCACCTCCTGCCACTACTGCATCGCCACCAGAGCCCTACAAATGAGGTGAGTGTGGGCGCCTTTGCCTAGGTCTTACTCGCGCAATGGGGACCTCTGCACTATGGCCCTAGGCCTCAGCGCGGAAGGGCTCACCGAATCCAACCCTGGCTGCGATACATGCCTCGCGCTCCTTGCTTACGAGCGCCGAATTGCAGTCGACTCCGCTAAGTCCACTGTCACTGTTGGCCCTCCGTCTATGGCCTATGCCTTGGCCACTCGTAGCGGAGCCACTATGGTCCCAAACCCGAGCGTGGTGAGAGTGACGCCTGACCCCAACACACTGCGTCAAGCCCTGGCTGGGCCTCTGGCAGAGTGCGAGGCTGAGCTGGCGGCCATCGATGAACATGGGGTTTACGAGCTTGTAGACCTGTCGCGCGGATGGAAGGCCATTCAGGCCAAGTGGGTCTTGAGGAAGAAGCTGAAGCCGGACAACTCGGTCGACCGCTACAAAGCACGAATGACTGCAAAGGGATTCTCTGAGGTGGAAGTGATCCACTTCACCGAGACCTTTGCACCAGTTGGCCGCACGACCACGACCTTGGGCCTGCTCTCCCAGGTGGCCCAACACGACTTGGAACTCCACCAGATGGACATCAACAACACATTTCTGCATGGGAAGCTGGACGAAAAGATGTACATGACCCAACCCCCAAGGTTTGAGGATAGAAGTGGCCGTGTGTGGCGGCTGGGGAAGGCTCTGTACAGCCTGAAGCAGTCGCCTCGGTGCTGGAACAAGAAGATCACTAGCACGCTCCTGCAAGCCGGATATGCCCAGAATGCGACAGACCCATCGCTTTTCCCCTCACAGACAACTGTCTCCTTTTCAGCCATCCTGGTCTACGTCGACGACCTTCTAAATGCTTCGCCCGATCTAAAGGCCGTCGAAGCAGCCAAGAGTGGGCTACAGTCGACATACAAAATGAAAGACCTGGGAGAGGCTTTAGTGTTTCTAGGCATGCAGATTGTACGTGATGATGCTCGTCGGACGCTCCTGGTCCATCAGGAACGGTACGCTCTCACTTTGGGGGAGCGTTTCGCTGAGCTCCTTACCGGTGTGCACTCGGCGTCGACCCCGATGACCCCCGATGGTCTGGACACTTTGAAGGTCGAAAATCTAGCAGAGTTGGGGGAGCCAATCGACGTGACCCTGTACTTGCGAGTCATTGGCTTGCTCATGTACGTGGCCACGACAACGCGGCTGGACATTGCCTTCACCGTCAACTTGCTTGCATAGTTCTCACAAGCGCCGCGCAGGCGGGTTCTTGAGGCTACTGTCCGGTGCGTGCGGTACGCTGTGTCCACCGCCCCCATCGGCCTCCACTACCGAGGGCAGGCCTCTGTGGTTCTCGACGGATATACAGACAATGACTAGGCATGGAACCCGGACGGCAAGAGTCGCACTGGCTACATCTTCCTTATTGGAGGAACTGTCGTCTCGTGGCGCAATGGCAAGCAGGGCTGCATCACTCGCAGTATCGCTGAAGCAGAGTATGTAGTTCTAGGCGCTGGCGCGACTGAGAGTGTGTGGTTAGTGCGTCTGTTGCATGAGCTACGTCAGTCCATGCTCCCTGTTGTGCTTTGGTGTGACGAGAGCGCAAAGGCCATCACGGAGAACTTCGGTGTGTTCCATGCACACACGAAGCACATCAACGTCAAGTAGCACTACATTCGAGATCTGGTGGATCGAGGTGAGATTCAGATCATGTGGGTCGACACCGACTCGCAACGGGCTGATTTTCTGACAAAGGCCATCAGCTGTACGAAGTTTCTTGCGGCTGCACGTTTGGTGGGATTGCACCCTGCCTCCACTATGGACTGACCTCTGCTCTTGAGCTGCTTCTGTTGTCGTTCACCATCGTTGTGCTTGTGCCGTTGCTTGCATCACTGTGGTTGTATACGTGGACCTGTTCGCTATGTGGCCATAGAGGAGTGATGTTGTGTACATAGCTTACTGTGACCTCTTGGCTCACGTCCATTGCCCTTCAGACTCCTGATGAGGTGGAGGGTACGGAAGACTAGGGGAGCAGACGCGAGTTCGGCAGCTGTCGTGCAGTTGTAACCAGCCACCGGATACACTCCCGCATCACTACATGTGTTGCATGCCATCATGGAGTGCTCATACCTTGTCTCAAAACAATCCCGTTTTATACTTGTTCCTGTTTGAATTGCACTGGCTCGGTGACCTAGTGTGGTCCTACCTGTGAACTAGTGTTAGTTCAAACAGGCCTAGTGTAGGACGAAACTGAAATTGTAGACATGTGGGACATGAGAGGGGTATGCTCCTGAAATTCGAGTGAAAGCCAAGGAGCTCCAACTCGCAGGCCGATGGGTGGACTCGACTAGCGAGTCCCACCTTATAGTTCCAACTACTCTCTCGCTTTTTTGACTCTTACGTCCTGCACACAGCTCCGTTCTGACTAGTATCAATCTCGTACTGACCACACAGTCATACCACACAGAGCCACGTGAGGAAAGAAGGGTAGAGTGCTACTACTTGGAAGATCCATGAAACTACCTTACCAGCGCCCACACCAGTAAGGTAGTCCTCCCCATGGAAGATCCATGGGGAGGGACGCCCCCTACACTCACACCTTTCAATGACATTCGTTCACAGCAATATTTTGATGAAAGGAGCTGCACGGGGAGCCCATAATGAACTCTTATTTGATCTTCATGCTCCTCTCGCAATTTTAACCGGACAATTGAAATTGATCAATGATAGATTCATTTGACACAGAGCTGCAACTTCCTTCACTCATGATACATCGAAGGAATGCCTTTGAACAACATACAGACAGAGAGCCTAGACCGTGTCACATGACGCGGCCGACAAGCGAAGGGAAAGGCTGCTGTTTTGATAGCACGAGCACTTTTGACTTGTGCGAGAAGTAGCCCTTGATGAACCCCCTGTGGATGAGGACCGCCACAATGCACGCCATCTGCGTGCCGTGACAAAGGTTCACAAACGGAAAAAAGGACAAAAGAAGAGTTAGAGCACGCGCCCAGGGCAACACAAAACCAGTCATCTTTTGGTACCAGTCCATGCCTCTGCTGGCATGTCCTCATTCTCCATCTAGTAGTCTGTCAATGTTTGATTTGATGGGGGGGGAAACCTAGAGAAAGTTCTGACCCTGACCATGTTTATGTGCGCATTGGGGATGCGAAATGGTTGGAGGAGAGAAAGAAGGCTGCCTAAAAGGAAGGGGATAGTAGGGTGTGGTAGAGGAGATGCCGAGAGGTGTCACCATCATTCAGAGCGCAGTGAGAGTGTGCCTGAGGGTGGAGAAAACAGGACAGCTCCCCCACAACTCCCCTCCAATGCTCTGACTTCCTATCCCAACTCCCCAGCACCCGTCACCACACCCCTCAGGGGGAGAGAGTACCACTAGGACAGTATGGACAGATGCCGACCGGGTCGACATCGGTCAACAACGGTCAACATTGGTCAACGTCGGTCAACATCGATCAACATCGGTCAACATCGGTCAACATTGGTCAACATCGGTCGACATCGGTCAACATCGGTCGACATCGGTCAACATCGGTCAACATCGGTCAAAATCGGTCAACATCGGTCAACATCGGTGAACATCGGTCAACATGTGCAGTTGGTGTAGTTTTTCTATGCATGTACGCGCTTTGGAAAGTGATAGAACTAACCTCGTCGGTCGGGGTCGACATCGGGCATGCCCATCTACATCAGACATAGCCATCCACAACGGGCAGGCCCATCCACATCGGACATGGCCGTCCACATCGGCCATGCCCATCCACATCGGATATGCCCATCCACATCGGGGATGCGTATCCACATGAGCATCAAGCCCACACGTTTGAACGAACCTCCGCGGGTCAATGTCCGGCATGCTCACCTACATGCGCATCAAGCCCTCACATTGAAAAAAAAAAACATCCTCGGGGTCAATGTCCGGCATACCCATCCCAAAAGCGCATCAAGCCCTTGCGTCCTAACGAACCTTGTCGGGGTCAATGTCCAGCATGCCCATCCACAAGCGCATCAATACATCCAGGGCTAAAAAATTCGCCGTTTAATTCACCTAAAATAGAATTTCCAAAAATTTTACATTTTGTGAATCATGTTCCCAGATCCCCCAGAACTGATTATAGAATTTCCTTACAGTTAGAGGAGACCGAAATTCACTCTGTCCTTCCAATTTTGAAGGAGGTGGTACTTGAATTTTTAACTTTCATTTGTATGTACAACTTCATGAGCATCAAGACCTAGGACCATTGACAAAGGGTGGAAGGTGTGGGAGCACTAAACTTGAAATTTAAGACTACTTGGATTTTTTTTTGGAACCCTGGCTAAAAAATTCGGCGTTTAATTCAATCTTTCGCTCAATATTTCGCTATTTAATTTAATAGCGAAAATTTTCGCTGAGCGATTTTTTTTAGCCCTGAATACATCACATCCGAATGAACCTCGTCGGGGTCAATGTCGGGCATGCCCATCCACTTGAGCGCCCGCAGCATCGCCGCCATGCGCACTTGGTGTGCGCGCGCTGGATCTTTTGCCCGTAGCAACACGTGGCTGTCCGAAAGAACGCAACAGAAAACACACGAAAGGAGAAAAAGGAAAACCTAGAGCAAGCATCCTTTTGATGTCAAACATCTTCCAATGAAAGTACAACAAACAAGAATCTTTCGATGACAAGAAAACAAACAAACAAACATATTTCAATGACAAGAGAGCGAAGAAGCATTGTTCGATGTGAAAAGCAAGGGCAAACATAGAACCTCCGTAACAGGCATAGCGAAAGGATTAGAACATTCAGAAAATGAGCTCCCCCCCCCCCCCCCCCCCCCCCCCCCCCCCCAC
>SZWC01019975.1:9553-51013 GCA_023375785.1 Penium margaritaceum
AAAAGCGATGTCTGTGCTGTCGTTGAGTCCTGGCTGGTGCAAGCTGAACGCGCGTGTCAGCGCTCGCTGCGAGTTTTTCGCAGTGACCGGGGCGGTGAGTTTCTCGGACCCACCGCCCGGCTCCTTGAGTCCAAAGGGGTGTGTCTGGAGACCTCTGCTCCCTACACACCCCAACAAAACGGGGTCTCTGAGCGTTGGAATCGGACGCTTGCTGATGGTGTTCGCACCCTCTTGTCCGAGTCAGGCCTCTCCCCCTTGTTTGCCTTTGAGGCCATGAGTTACATGACCTGGGTCTGGAATCGTGTTCCCCACGGTCCTCTCCCTCGCACTGTCACTCCGTTTGAACGCTGGTACGGCACGCGCGCTGACCTTCGCCTTGCCCGCGTCTGGGGCTACGTTGCGTCTGTCTGGCTGCCTGACGATCTCCGCGATGGGAAGCTATCCCCGCGTGGTCGTCTCTGTCCCTTCCTCGGTGTTTCTGCGCAGTCCAAGGCATGGCGCTTCTGGGACGTTGAGCGCTAGCGTGTCATTGAGTCCCGTGATGCCTTGTTCTTCGAGTCCACCTTTCTCCGTGACCTCCGTCGTCCCTCGTCTGCTGACCCCCTTTTGCCGCTCTGTCGGTTGCGGGGGGAAGTTGTCTCTACCTTCCATGCTGTTGCATCTCCCCAGCAGCCTTCACCCTCCGAGCGTCCTCCGGTGCCCAGCACCGTGTCCACGCCGTCCTTAGGGTCCCTGCCGTCTGTGTCATCGGGCTCGTCTGGAGCTCCGACGTCTCCTGATGTATCCTCACCTGTTCCGTCCGTGTCCCCTGCACAGTCCTCTACGACCCCATCCAGTCGGCCCACTGACGTGCCCACTCTTTCCGAACCTGCTTCTCCGTCGTCCGGAGATCCTCCCCGTCCGGCACCTGTTGCACCTGTCTCTCCATTTGTCCGTGGTGGGCGTCTTCGCGCCCTTCCGACGCGCTCCTCCAGCGTCTCTGTGCCAGTCGTCCGTCCTCAGTCCCAACCTGCGCAGTCCCCAGCCTTGCCAACCGGCATGGATGCCTTGGGCTTGGCGACAGGGGTTGTCCACCCTAGCTCAGTCCTCGTCTACACACTGCTTCGGACGGAACATGAGCGCGCGCTTGATGCTGCCATTCTTGGCAGCATCGCTGAGTGCCACGCAACAACTGCCTCTACACCCACGTCGCCTGATCCGACCACGGTGCGACAGGCACGCACGGCACCAGACGCACAACAATGGGAGGCTGCGATGCGAGACGAGCTTAGAGCCCTAGACGACCATGCTGTCTATGAGCTGGTCGATCTACCGCCCGGCCGTAAGGCCATCGACGCCCGCTGGGTCTTCCGTCGGAAGTACAAACCCAACGGTGCACTTGACAAGTACAAGGCACGTCTCACCGCCAAGGGGTTCTCCCAAGTCCCTAGGGTTGACTTCAACGAGACATTCGCTCCCGTCGGACGATACACCACGGCTCGCGCCCTCCTAAGTCTTGTAACACACCATGATTGGGAGCTCGAGCAAATGGACGTGAACAATGCCTTCTTGCATGGATGATTGGATGAGGAGATTTATATGGTGCAGCCCCCAGGGTTCTCGGATGGCAACGACAGAGTCTGGAGACTGCGTAAGGCCCTCTATGGTCTCAAGCAGTCACCACGGTGTTGGAATCAGGAGATCACCTCCACCCTTGAAAAGGGGGGGTACCAACGCAGCACAGTGGATCCTTCCCTCTTCATCACACCTCGGTCTGCACCGTTTGCTGCCATCCTCGTCTACGTCGATGACTTGCTGATCGCCTCTCCGAGTCGAGAGGCAGTGTCATCTGTGAAATCTTTGCTGCAGTCTGTATACAAGATGAAAGATTTGGGTCGAGCACGTGTCTTTCTCGGCATGGAGCTTGAGCGAGATCGTGCTCGTCGCATTCTTCACGTTCACCAGGCGGCGTACGTGAGGAGCCTGGGGGAGCGCTTTGCCGCCCTCCTTGAGGCCGTGCCCATCGCGTCAACACCAATGACGCCCGCTGGGCAGAGGCTGCTGAAAACTCTGGATGTATCAAAGCTGGGGGAGCCGGTGGATGTCACAGACTATCTTCGAGTCATAGGCTCCCTGATGTACCTGGCTACCACCACCAGAGCAGACGTCGCCTTTGCTGTGAACTTCCTTGCCCAGTTCTCCCAGTGCCCGAGAGCACGCCACATGGAGGCAGCGTTGCGCGTCGTCAGGTATGCACTTTCCACTGCGCGAGTGGGCCTCTGCTACCGGGCACAGCCGTCGGTAGTCGTCGATGGCTACACCGACAGTGACTGGGCGCATGATGCAGATGCTCGCAGTCGCACTGGCTATGTCTTTCTTGTCGGTGGGACGGCCATCTCGTGGAAAATTGGCAAGCAAGGCTGTGTCGCACGCAGCTCTAGTGAGGCCGAATATGTCGCGCTTGGTGCAGGCACCTGTGAGAGTGTTTGGCTGTGTCGCTTGTTGCAGCAGTTGCGTGTCCCCATCCGCTGCATCACTTTGCGCTGTGACAATCAAAGCACGAAGGCTATTGCTGAGCATGATGGAATGCATCACACTCGCACAAAGCATATCAATGTGGAACATCAATTTGTACGTGAGCGTGTGGCTGCAGGCGATGTCCAGATTGTCTGGGTTGACACCCGACAGCAACGAGCTGACTTCCTCACAAAGGCACTAAGTAGCAATGCGTTCAAGATTGCAGTTCACTCCGTTGGGTTGCTATGTTCTCGTGGCACTCCTGGTTGATGTGTCGTGCCAATGCTTGTGTACAGTTCAGTCTCGCGTCACGTCTAGTGACATCTGTGTCGTGTTGTGAGTGTCTGGGTTCGTGTCGGCTGTGGGTCATGGGGGAGTGTTGATGTGTGTGACCACGTAGTGACCTCTGGCCTCGCTGCACCCTCACCTCACTGATGCAGGTGACTGACCGGAGAGAGACGGCTCCTCTGATGACCTCACCGTGGTGACTTGGCTGCACAACTATACACGCCTGGATTTATGTGGACAGAAACCACATCCTGATGCTCATGGGTCACAGCCTCACTCTTGGTGTTGTTGCTCGCCGAGCAGGGTGCACACCCACAACTTATTCTGTTTTGAAACTTGACAGGATTAGAGGAGTCGTTTTTATTCTGGACAGGTGGTTCGATCACCCACCGCTTGAGGGTAGCGAGCGAGAGCGAGCTCGCTCCTCGCTCGCTCGCTGCCCGTCACCCAACACATCGCACCTCTGTGACTCTTTTTTTTGTTCTTCGTTCTCTCCAACTCCCGTCAAGCAATCCATGGCCTGTCTTGGCCTTAACTGACACTTTGCGCTTGCTTGCTGCGTCTTGCTAGTCCAGCAGGCCTGCCTGTGCGTGGTGCATCTTGAGAGGGGAAAGCCAATGCAAAATTTAGAGCTGCATGAGTGAGCTTCTTCATGACGTATCACGGGGATTGCATTCTCTTGCTTAGTTCACTTGTTGCTTTACTCGCGTTGGTAGTATTTGTGTGTTCCAGCGTTTGTGGATGTGACACCTGCAGCTGCATCCGATGTTCCAGCGTCTCGGCACATTGCGAGCTTGGTTGACCCCCAAGGAGGATGCAGCAGCATCAGTTCCATCGTCTCCAGCATCAGAGATGCAGATGGCGTTGTACTCACGAGTTGTGCAGTCTGCATGTGCAGCATCCAGTGAGGCAGAGTTTATTCTACACCAAGTCGACATCGGCCACCTCGACATGTCCGAGGCAGATTACGCCGACCTAGAGGAGCGTGTAGTGATGCTACAATGGGAGATGATGGCAGCGCGTGAGCGATTCTCAGAGGATGGCAGCATTAGTACTATCGGCACGACCCCTGCGCCAGCATCATCTGGCACACCTATGCTTGGGGAGCATCTTGTACGCGCTCCGAGTATGACGTCCGTTGGAGACATTGTCAGAGGAGAGGTGAGCGTGCCTTCGGCTTCCGCCATCCTCGCTCCAGAGCCCGTCGGAGGGGCTCAGCAGGGCCCTCCGAGGGCCCCCTTTGAGAAGGGGAGAAAGGAGGGAGAGGGAGGGGGGTGGCGAACGGGGTCGACAGGCCCCCTCAGAGCCCCCCCCCCCCTTCAGAGGAGGGCTGCGAGGCCCTCCTTGCAGCAGCAGCAGCAGTTGCAGCGGCAGGTGCAACTGCTGCGGATGCTAGTGCTGCTGCTGCTTCAGCTGCTGCTGCTGCTGCTGCTGCTGTTGATGCTGCTGCTCTGCGCAGCAGCTGCTGCTGATCTGCTGCTGCCCTCCTTTTTTATTCCTTTTTTTTTTGCTTTCGCTCTACACGCTATTGCACGCTGCTGCTACTGCTACTGCTGCTGCTGCTGTCGCCGCTGCTGCTGCTGCTACTGCTGCGGCTGCTGCTACTGCTGTTGTTGTGTAGCTGGTTGCTGCTGCACGCTGCTGCTTCTGCTCACTGCTACTGCTCGCTGCTGCCACTATTGCAAGCTACTGCTGCGTCGCTGCCGCTCGTGCACGCTGCTCATGCCAACGCGTGTTCCTGCCGCTAATGGTGTTGCCGCCGCAGTCGCTAGTGCTGCTCTGCTCGGCTCACCGCCCATGTGGCGTTCACGTGCAGTCGTTTTGTGCTCCCTCACGCTGCTGCCGGCGTGGCGCCACGTGGCGCGTTCTCTTTACGTTCCGCCCACTGCTGCTGCTTCTGCTGCTCACACGCCCCCCTCTGTGCTCTGATACCAAAATTGGAAATAGTTTTAGGGCATGCAGGCCCATGCAAGAACGAACATGAGCTCTGTGTGTGAGTGCGATGCAAGACGGCAAGAATTTGGCTAAGTCTGGAATGCTGATATAAAGAACAAGGAGGAGATTACAAATGAGCCCCTAGCGGGCTTATACAGGGGCGCCGGCAGCTAATCGCACCGGGCCCCGTCACCCCTGCTGAACCAAAATGACTCAACAGGAAGAACACACTGCATACACCACGAGAGCAACAAAGGTGGTCTCCTCGAGGCAACGGAACAGCTCGCCGAGTGCCCGGGTCTCGACCACCGAGAAAATATGAGCAGTGTCAAAACATCTCGGAATCAACGTCCAGACATCACAAACGGCTTTCCGAACATCGGAAGCCCCACAATAGCCATCGGGTCTCCTCGTCGCACCGGTATAGTCAACCGGGTGCGCGGGTCTGAACCCACCGAGAAAACTCTCCTACCTCCTGACAAGCCCACATGGCTGCCGGAGCGCATCGACCGCGTCTCGCCAGCGCTGTCGTAGGTGCTGGAGAAGTCTCGGTGCAGTCCGGAGGCCCGTCGTGTCGTCACGCCCTCCTCTGCCATATACCCCGAATGTGGGTATATCGGTAAACTAGCAGTGTCGGTCGTGACGGGTGGAAGCCACACAAACCAACAGTGGTGCCACCATCAAGCTATCACTGGGTGGCCACAGCACCAACCTCGTCACAAGCCTTAGTTTAGTGATGACTTTGCAAACCAAAATGGAGAATACATTTTGTAGGATTGCATGCCTGTGGTTTGGTTGAATTGTCCCACACTTGCATGCTCCTAGAGTGGTGAACCAGGTTGTTGATCCCTCGGGACCACACGTCAGGTTGTACCGGCGTGTGAGAAATCGCCTGGAGCTCGCTCGCTCCAGGGGCAGGTTCGATCCCTGGGTGGCGTCCGGGCCCCACGACGAATGTCTTGCGTGGGTGGCCCGGTCAACTGTCACTTACGACCTCGCTCACTTGTTACTCACTTACTTGGCTCTCGCTTACCTCGATGTGTGTGTTAAAGTGAGCTTGCCCCGATCCATGGGGTCGCCCCGTTGCACACTCGTTTGCTTACTTGTGTGCTTACTTAGAAGCTGCTCCTACCTAATGGTATCAGAGCAAGGAGGAGCCTCTCCTCCTCGCGACAGTACTGAGACCTCATCGGGCCACGTTAGTGTGACGGGTGATCCCGCGCAAGCAACACACATGCGATTGTGACAGCCACAACCACTGCACCTGGCAGCCGCAGACATCGCACCCACGTGGTGTGTGGTGCGTTCGTCTCGTGCAAAGGGTTGGCTCGCTGCCAGCTCCTCGCACCTCACCGAGCTTGAGCCTCCGCACTTACGTTGGTGCTGCCACGCAATTCCACCAACAGTAGCATACTTAGTTCCCGTGGCTCACGAGTGGCGTTGCTCTCGTGCATGAACTGGTGCAGCTTCGTTTCCATACCCACGCACCTCGATGAGTTTCGGTTCCAGTACGCACACAGGTGCTACCACGTGGTGGCACCGATCGCCAGACCTGTCTTCCATCGGTCGTCTGTGCACTCCTCGCACTAGCAGTTTCTATCCTGCGGCGGCCGCATGTGCACATTCTCCACAAGAGCATACCTAGCTTCCGTTGCTCACGGGACACTGCTCTCGTGCGTGGACCAGCACAGCTCCACCGCCACTCGCACGCACCCAGCCGAGTTAGGGCTCCTGCACACGCATAGGTGCCGCCACGTGGTGGCCCATACCGCCGGACCTGTTTTCCACTGGCCATGCGTGCACTCCTTGCAACAGCACAATCCGCACCCGTGTCTAACATGGTGCGTGAGTCTTGTTCGTGGGATTGGCACATCATTGCTCTGTCCCCATCTGCTGTGCCAGTCCCCACCTGCTTCGCCGTCCGGGTTGCGCCCGACACATGTACTGCGGCTACGTCACCACAGCAACCAAGGCCCGTCCCCGTGCAGGCCTTAGCACCTCAGGCTGACCTCCGGGAAGCCAAGTGCTCGGTGCACTGGTGTCTCCTCCTGAAGCTGAGCCAACTCCCACGTCTACCACGGCCTCACGTGAGCGTGCCCGCATTGACGAAGAGCTCGCGCACTACAAGGAGCGGGCGGAGAGGGAGGTGTGGTCGAGGGTGCGTAGCGACAACCCGGGCTACCACCCCGGCGAGGAGTTCGATCCTGCCGACTACTACAAGTGGGCGGACGCTCGGGACTACGCAGCCCACTCTTCAGTCACCGGTAAGCCAACTCGTTGCCCATAGGACACGCCACCAACGTCTACGGTCTGAACCTCGTGGCACAGCGCCGGTCTCCGCGGTAGCAGCATGAGGGGTGTCTACCCCTCACCGTGCCGCTTCTACAGTCGCATCACTTGTAGAGTCAGCGTCCTCATCATATCCCGACACTCTGACTGCATTGTATGCTGCACTCGTGTCCAGTGCTGCTATTGCGTCTACTTCCACAACCACTGCACGTGCCACACGTGCACCAGCTAGCACTGCCACTGGCGGAGCTGTTGAGACCTACACCATAGTTGCTGTTGATCAGGGACCCTTGGCAACCGCTGTTGTCAACGTAGTGACCCAGATTGCGGCTGCAAGAGACGTAGTTGCATCGGCAACAACGGCAGCGACAACAGCGCTCTCCAGCGCTGTTGACTCCATAAGCACCTACACATCACAGGCATCATCCTTGCCCTCCTCTTCATCTTCAGTGACTCGACGCATTCGGCTATTGATCTCGACTACTGCAACCATCACCACCCTGTCAGCTGCAGTGTTGACAGGAGTAGCCTACCTCATCATCTCCACATCAGCTACTGTTGCGGTTGTAGCCTCCTCAGTGGCAGTAGCTCTCCCACCGTTTTCCTCATTGCGCCGCTGTGCTTGGTGAGGTCGGTCTCTTCTTCTCCTTATGCCATCTCTGCATTGGTGTGTTTGTGCTACCAGGTTGTTGCCTTGCAGCGGACTACCAACACACCTATCGCACGTTCCTCACGCTCGCTGGGGCTGGGGAAACTTTGCCAAAGTTTTCTTCCCTCGACAGAGTCGCATCACTGGCAACATGCCAGTTGACGATGACCAATACGCGGCCTTGCAGGCTGAGTTGCAGCGTGAGCGCACTGTCGTCTAGGCTGCACTCACTACACAGCGCGCTGCTGAGGAAAAATGGTGTGCTGAGCAGGCTGACCAAGAAACTTTCACAGATCATATTGCTGATTTGGTCCTTAACCGCCTCGAACCCACCTTGCACAACACACCGTCTACTAGCATTACTACAACATTCTCCACTTCACTTGCTTCTGCATCTACCACCACTGGCTCATCCTTTTCTCATCCTCTTGCAGTTGCCGTTGCCGCTGGCGTAGCCACAGCAAAAGCATTTGCCCCACCAGCGCAGCACAAGCCTGACTTCGACTCAAACCCACCTCACTTCACCTCTAACCTTATCTTCCATTCCTGGGAGGTTTGATTCAGTGCCTGGGCGCAAGGGGAGAATCTCTGGGAATACTACCATGAAACCAACCCCTCTACTAACCTGCCTTTCGTGCCAAATGAGTAAGATTCTGCTCGTGTTGTTTGTGCCCTCATTTGTGCCGAGCTCAATGACCTCACAGAGGAGATAGGGTCCTATAATGTGGACACTGGGCGTCGCACCCCTACTGACCCGGTTGGTGCCTATGCACTGATCAAGCAACGCACGATAGTGACGGGCCATTTTGCTCAGAACGTGCTCACTATCCAGTTTAACACGCACTCTATGCGTGCTGACGAGACTACTGACGCATACTAGGCTCGTTGTTTGTGATTGCTGCATGACCTTGGCAAGGCCGTCCCTGGACAGCTACCTGCTGTTCTCTCCAACGTCAACGGCCTCATCCCCAAACTTAGTGACATATTCAAGGAGGTGAAGGCAACTGAGCTTGAACGTTTGGCTGGCATTCGCGTCCCAGCTGAGGCACCCCCCGGCATTGGTGCCTTGTGGGAGTTCACCTCTCAGCGTCTGACAGACTGGTGGAACTCGCTTTAAAACAAACGCATTCACCGCGTTACCGTTACAACAGCTACCACCACCATCCCTTCTTCCCCCTCCTCCGCTCCTACGTCATCGTCCACCACTTTTACCATGACAGCCACGTCTCTTGCTTCACAAGGGAGTGGACGGGGTGGAGGAGTTGGCAAGGGCAAGGATTGGAGGGGTGCCTTAGGTGGTGGTGGTCAAGGCAGGGGTAACAAGGGTCGTGGCTCTGATGGTATTGCATCTTCATCTCCCTCCTCCAGCACTGTCACGTGCTGGAACTGCGGTGTCGCCGGTCATGCGGCTCCCAAGTGCCCCGCGCCTCCTAACGACGCCCGCCTTGCCTCAGCCATGCGTACACATTGGGCTCGCACCACAGAGTTGGGTGGAGGTTCTACTCGCTCCTCCACCTCCATTGTGACCACCAGACCCACTTCGTCCTCCTCCTTGAAACTTGTTGCCTACAGCACTGTCCTGACTCCACCGACTCAATCCACTCCCTGGAGGTGGCCTCCTGGGCTTGGCGGCCGAGTCTACTTCGGGCCTTGGTCTGGGTTCTACTCTCCTCCACCGTGGGTGTCGTGCACCTATGCATCCCAGCGCCCCTCCTCTGGCGTTGTCATCACTGGCCCGTCAGAGGACGCCCGTCAGCTGGACTCCGCTCTCTCTGATGCCGTCCACCAGCACCACCTCCGTGATCAGGGAGGTGAGAGTGTGCGTTCATCTGTAGGGGCGCTTGCGTGTGATGGTGTTTCCTCTCTCTGTGGTCCGTCACGTGGTCATGTTCAGGGTTGCTCCCCAGTCGATGTCCCGTGGATTGAGCAGTGGCAGTCTCACAGTTTACCTTGTTGTCTTGCTGCATGCGGTCAGTGCCTTTTTCCTCGTTCTGCCATCGCCGCTGTGAGTCGTGACCTTGCGTTTGTCCGCGTGACGGGTGGCTTCTAGATCCTTGATTTCGGGGCCACTCACCACATGACCTCTTGTCGCTCCTCTTTTGTTTCACTGGGTCTCGTTGGCTCTGTCCGCTCTGTCCGCACCAGCAGTGGTCACCTCCTACCTATTCAAGGCGTTGGTGTTGTCCACTTTGTTGGTCCTGGAGGGGAGCTCTTTTTGCCTGATGTTTTATATGTGCCCACTCTTGAGCTCAGTCTGCTGTCTGTTACGACTCTCGACGATCAGGGCATGGACTTCTCCTCCATTCATAGCGTTGCCTCTATGTTGCATCGCACCACTGGCCATGTTCTACTGTGTGGCACTCGCAATGATCGATTGTATCATGTGCCATTGTTTGCTCCCCAGCCCGCCACGACTGCTCTTGTTCACGTGGTACGCTTTCTCACTCCGGCACACGCACAGTTGCTTCATTGTTGCCTCTATCACATTCACACTACTATAGTTGACAGCTTGCTTTGGGACAAGCCTACTCATGCCCTTGACGCTCACACATTCTCTGCCCCTTGTCCCACTGACTGTCTTGACCGTGCCCAGGGCAAAATGCATCGTTTTCCTTTTTCCACCTCTAAGTCTCGCACGTCTCACCCTCTTGACCTCTTGCATGCGGTCATCATGGGACTCCTCACCCATGACACCCTTGGGGGGGCTGGTCGCTATTTAAACTGTCGCAACGATGACTTCTCTCGCATGCACTGGGTTTTTGCCCTGCGGCAAAGGGGTTATGTCTACCCCACGCTTGAGTCCTAGTTGCCTCATGCCCAACTGGCCTGTGGTCGTCGTATGAAAGTCTTTCGTTGTGACCGTGGTGGGGAATTCATGGGTCCTAGTGCCTGCTTATTGACGTTTCGTGGGGTGTGTGTGGAACCTTCAGCTCCATACACACCCCAGCAAAACGGTGTATCTGAACGCTGGAACCGCACTCTTGCTGACGGTGTCCATACTCTCCTCAGTAAGTCATCCCTCTCTCACCTCTTTTCTTTCAAACTCATGCCCTACATAACCTGGGTGTGGAACCGTATTCCTCACGGTCCCCTCCCTCGTCATGTCACCCCCTTTGAGCACTGGTACGAGCATCGTGCTGACCTCCGTCTTGCTCGTGTCTAGGGTTGTGTCGCTGCTGTCTGGCTGCCCGAAGATGTCCGCGACTGCAAACTGAGTCCTCGCGCTCACCTCAACACTTTCCTTGGTGTCTCGGCCATGTCCAAAGCATGGCCCTTTTGGAACTCTGACCGCTCTTGCATTGTTGAATCCTATGATGCCCTGTTCTTTGAGGATGTCTTTCGTCATGAATTGTCCCATGTCCCTCCTTCCTCTCTCTCCTCGCTCCGTTGGCTTGGGGGGTGTGCTTGTTCTAGCCTCCGATCTCCGTGCGTCCTCCTCTCCCTCTCACATGGTATCCCCTGATGTTCCCACTGCGGACAGTGAAGACGAGGACTCCTTCTTGGAGCCCTCGTCCTCCCCTTCTGATTCTACGGATTCTGTTTCATCCCAGCTATCCTCTGGTGGTCCCAAATCCACGGCACCCACTCACACATAGTCCCCTGTCCATTCCACTCCTGCCTCGTCCCCTGAGTCTGTGTCACCGCCGGTGGTTGACACCATTGACGGAGAAGCACCTCAGACTACGCCTCCCGCATCTGAGCCCTACACTCGTGGGGGGAGACTTCGTTCTCTCCCCTCTTCTCACGGAGCTCAGCCCTCACAGTCCTCCCGTAGGCGCTCCTGCACCTCTAGGACCCCTGCTCAGCCTGTCTCTCAGTCCACTCAGCGGGTCACGCGCTCCAGCGCCTCGTCCAGAACTGACACCTCGGTGCAACCCACCGGCCTTGATTCCCTTGGCCTGTCTGTGAGCGTCGTGAATACCAACTCAATAGTCGGCTATGCTCTCGTAGCTCATGAGTTCCATAGTGCTCTTAGGTCCTCTGTTGCCGGGTACGTTGCCGCATGCTTCGCGATTTCTAGTCTCCCCACTCTCCCTCCTAAGCCTGCCACTATCCGACAAGCTCGCAAGGCAGCTGATGCTGACCTGTGGGAGACGGCCATGCAGGAGGAGCTCACGACCCTGAATGAGCGTAAGGTCTTTGAGCTCGTGGATCTCCCTACAAGCCGCAAGGCAGTCTCTGCCCGATGGTTACTTTGGCGCACGATGAAGTCCGATGGGAGGGTCGACTGGTACAAGGCTCGTCTCACAGCTAAGGGTTTTTCCTAGATCCCTGGAATTGACTTTGATGAGACCTTTGCACCGATTGGGAGGTACACCACTGCTCAAGCATTGTTGAGTATCGTCGCCCAACACGACTGGGAACTGGAGCAGACGTTAACAACGCTTTCCTACATGGGAAGCTTGACGAGGAGATCTACATGATCGAGCCACCGAGGTTCACCGACGGCACAAACAAGGTCTGGCAACTGTGCAAGGCCCTCTACGGGCTCAAGTAGTCACCGCGTTGTTCGAACATGGAGATCTCCTCCACCATTGAGCGTGGAGGTTACCGTTGAAGTACGGTCGATCTCGCACTCTTCTTGAGTGCCTCCTTCGAGCCATTTGTGGCCATCCTTGTCTACGTCGATGATCTGCTCATTTCCTCGCCCAGTCCTACAGCTGTCCAGTCAGTGAAGGACTTGTTGTAGTCTACATACAAAATGAAGGACCTGGGTCCTGCGCGAGTGTTCTTGGGTATGGAGCTTGAGCGAGACCGCCAGCGTCACACTTTGCACGTGTACCAGGCAGCGTACATCCGCACACTGAGGGAGCGCTTTACCCCCTTACTTGCTGACATTCCCACCGCATCCACACCAATGACTCCAGCAGGTCAACGTCTGCTGAAGTCACTCGATTCAGCTCATATGGGGGAGATTGTTGATGACACTGACTATCTCAGTGTGGTCGGCTCCCTCATGTATCTCGCTACCACCACCCAGTCAATGTTTTTGCCTAGTTCTCCTAATAGCCTCGCCAGAAACATCTTGAGGCAGCACTGCATGTGGTCCGCTATGCGCTGTCCACCGTACGGTTGGGATTGTGCTATCGTGTACAACCCTCTGTGGTGGTAGACGTATACAGAGACAGTGATTGGGCACATGACACGGATGCCTGCAATCACACTGGCTACATTTTCCTCGTCGGTGGGACTACTGTTTCTTGGAAAAGTGGTAAACAGGATTGTGTTGCTCGAAGCTCCAGTGAGGCTGAGTATGTGGCACTCGGTGCAGGTACGTGTGAGAGTGTGTGACTGTCCCTTCTGTTACAACAAGTGCGTGTTCCCATCCGCTGTATCACTCTACGGTGTGACAACCAAAGTGCAAAGGCAATCGCCGAGCACGATAGCATGCATCATTCTTGCACAAAGCACATCAACATTGAGCATCATTTTGTGCATGAGCGCATTGCTGCTGGAAACGGTCAGGTGATCTGGGTCGACACTCGTCAGTAGCATGCGGACTTCCTCACCAAAGCTCTCAGCAGTGGCATGTTCAAAGCGGCTATGCATGCTGTCGGTCTACTACACTCACGTGATGCCCCTGGTTGACATGTGTTGTGTACGTCTCGCTCTCTTGTGACGTGCTCTTTCTCTGTGTGTCTGTAGACTATTTGTCTGTGGGTCATGGGGGAGTGCTGGTTATGGTTGTGACACACGCAAGTGCCCTCTTGTCTCCACTCACACACCCACATCATCACTAGAAGTGATTAAGCTAGACTGAGGCTCTCTGGTGCAAAACTGTGACACATCATGAGACACACAGTGGTGGTGCCACCATCAAGCTATCAATTGGTGGCCATAGCACCAACCTCGTCACAAGCCTTAGTTTAATGATGACTTTGCAAACCAAAATGGAGAATACATTTTGTAGGATTACATGCCCGTGGTTTGGTTGAATTGTCCCACACTTGCATGCTCGTAGAGTGGTGAACCAGGTTGTTGATCCCTCGGGACCACACGTCAGGTTGTACCGGCGTGTGAGAAATCGCCTAGAGCTCGCTCGCTCCAGGGGCAGGTTTGATCCCTGGGTGGCTTCCAGGCCCCACGACGAATACCTTGCGTGGGTGGCCCGGTCAACTAGCACTTACCACCTCGCTCACTTGTTACTCACTTACTTGGCTTTCGCTTACCTCCGTGTGTGTTGAAGTGAGCTTGTCCCCATCCATGGTGTCGCCCCCTTGCACACTCGTTTGCTTGGCTTGCGTGCTTACTTAGTAGCTGCTACTACCTACAATGGACGTAGATGGCATCGGAGCACCTTTGAGTGGTGGCTCCACTCACCTGCAGCTGTCAGATAGCTGCCATGACGTCTTTGGTGCTTGCTGGGGTGCTTTGCGATTTTTCTACAGATGCTAGAGATTTCTTGGTGGGCTGGCTCTTGAGCCCAATTCGCATGCTTTGCATTGCCTTTTGGAGCTTGAAATCTCCTATAGCAGCCGGTTGGGGCAGCAGTGTTGTTGATTCAGGATGCGGGAACCCACGTTTGCTGCATAAGCTGCCCCATAAGTCTGCTGCACTAGAGCTTAAGTCTGAGAGCTCTGGTTTTTGTTACTCAGAACTACACGCGCCGGAGTTGGCGACAGACAACGACTGAAAAGTGGAAATGACTGATTGAGAACTGAGAATTAGGAACAATGGGAGACCCCTCCAAATTCTAGCTCTCCCCCATCTTCATAAAGCTTGTTACTCAGTTTCTAAGCCAGTCAAGAAGTAGATCTCTTTTCTGGCAGGCAGGGTTTTCTCGGTGAGCCCTGCCAGATGGCCGACAGCCCAAAACCTGGGTGTCATCCGTTTTCTCTCAAAACTGGACCATACCATAATACGCACGCTGCAAACATGTGGGGTCGACATTGCTACAAAGCGTTGTTGCGAGTGTCGTACATGGATTACAGTGACCCCTCGGCTCATGTCCATTCACGTGTAGATCCCTGACATGGCTACGGTGGTAGAAGATCGGCGTCCGGACGGGCGCCCAGAAGACCCTTTTCCTTTTTTAGATTCGTGCTGTGGGACAGCACATAGGCATGCAACCTATGTGCATATAACTCCTGTCGATGCGGTCGGTCTGGTTTAGACGGCTCGTCGTTCTGACGTGTCTGCAGGGAGTTATGCCCAAAGCTGTGTTTTTGTCACTGTTTTGACCTGCTAGAAATTGTGCGCCCATGTGTGCCGCGTGTGTGTGCACCCACTAGGTCAGAGACAATACTTAGGTTGCCTAGGCCTTAGTTGTTACCTCTTTACACATTTTCTTGCAGCGAGGCGAGTTGATGCGTCATGCTAGTCAGGCCCTTGCATCTAAAATCTGCCCTACTGCCTAGCACCTGCTTGCACACATCCTGTCATGGTATCAGAGCAAGGAGACCTCTCTCGCTTAGCTGTGCCATAGAGATGCAACACCGGCAACACCAGTGAGATTCACTACCGCCGCCGCATCCTAGGACCCGTCGCATGTGACGTTAGCAGCAGCGACGTCACCACACACTCGTCACCACCATAGCACGAGGAGCTATGGTAGTGATTGAATGACAACAACGAGGCCAAGCAGCAGCGGCAACATCGGGAGGCAGCAGCAGCCGTGTCTGGCTGCCAAAAAAAAAGGGAAAGGAAAGCAGTTGGCAGCAGCAGCTTGCGGCAGCGGCTGCGAACAGCGGTAGCGTGCAGCGGCAAGTAGCCGGGAGTAGCCCCTGTAGTTCAGCAGTAGCACAACAGCAGCATTGCAGCTGTTACAGCGATAGTAGCACTAGCAACGGCTGCAGTAGCTACGGCTGTGGCAGCAAGAGCCACAGAAGCAACGGCAGCTACAGCGGTGGTGAGTAGCTGCAACAACGTCGGCGAGCAGCTGTGGCATTGGCAGCGACAGCGGCAGCTGTAGCCGCGGCAGCCAACGTAGCAGCCACAGCAGCCACAACAGTAGTCATTATAGTAACCACAACAGCACTTGTTAGAGCAGCTACTGTTGTTGAGGCGAGGGACCCCCTCTTGGGGGGTCCCGTTGCTAGGGTCTGTCGTGTCAACGAAGGGCACGACAGAGCGCCGGCCGAGCGCCAGCACAAGAGCAGGTGGGTGCCGGCCAAACGCCGGCCCCTCCCGGTCTCTGGCCGACTACTCAAGAGGGGGAGGAGCGAGCCTCCCCCTCCCCTCCGCTCGCCTCGTGGGTCAAGCCAGACAGGCAAACAAAAAAACAAACAAAGGACAAGGGGAGTCTACGAGTGAGGCCCTCAAGAAGAACCCGGGTGCGGGTTTCCCACTAGCACCAAAGTGATCGGTGCTTTTCCTAGAGAAAAAAAGGAGAAGAAAAAGGAGGCCATCATGCCAAAACAAGCCCCCAGTAGCACTGCCATTGACGTAGCTCTCGAGGGCAGCTCCATTAGCGGCCAATGCCGGTCGCCGCTAGCGTCATCCTAGCGGCAGCAGTAGCATTAATAGTAGTAGTAGCAGTGACAAACACAACAGCAGCAGCAGCAGCAGCAACAACAACAACATCATAGCAACAATAGTAGAAGCAGCAGTAGCAGCGGCAGCGGTAGCAGCAGCAACCGCCGTAGTAGCAATAGCGGCTGCCGCCTAGTCCAACGACCTTGGCGTGCCAGGTTCGCGCGCAGACCTGTAGGTGGAGAGCCTCCAAGCCTCGACGAGGTAGGTTGCTGAGCTACAGGATCTGGTCAGGGGCTTGCTACCCCAGCAGCATCATCAGTCTACAAACCTGAGCGAGGACCACTTCGCTCATGGCGGCAATGCTGAGGAAGTAGTCGAGACCCTCTCCGACTCTGGAGATAAGGGTGAGGAGGAGTTGCTGCGAGCACGCCTCCTCCGCTTGGAGGCACGGAGAGCGCATGAGGTGAATGTCGCCCTCCAGGGCACGAGCTTTAGCGCTGACACTAGCCTGAGTTCATCTCGCCATACTCTGAGGTTTGAAGAGCTGGCTCTATGAGCCCGCTTGGGCAAGGGGGTTGCGTCCTTTGCGCCCGGTCTCGCAGTGGCTCTGGCCATCGCTTTGTCGATGGTCAAGCCACCCAAGTGGTTTGAGTCTGACTTGCCCGTCTTCTGGACTCGGAACGACTACAAGTCATAGGAGGCACGTTTTTGCATGTGGGCCATGAGCGAGGGGGTCCTCACCTACTACCTCACCCCATATCAGGCATCTGACCCCGCCAAGACAGAGATGGCGGTCCGTGGCGCCTCCGGCCTGATGATGGCCACCCCGAACTTCACCAAGGACTTCAGTCGTTTTCTTGGCGGCCCATTGACCGGCTGGGGAGCTGACCTTTGTGTGGCGTGGACACTGGCTGTCACCCTTCTGGAGGGCGCCACCTTTGCCTTGACATCCGAGCACCTCGCCGACTTCAACTCCCTCTGCCAGACTGCTCAGGAGTCTGCAGTTGACTACTGGCGCCGGACCATCCAGCTACACAAGGAGTTGGGAGACAATGCCCCTGTGCAGTATCTCGCCCTCCAGATCATCCTCTACGGCATCCACCCGGACTACGCGCGCATCTTCAGTAACTTCGACCAGACCCTGCTGCGAGATGTGGGGAGCGACGAGACCCTGCTGCGCTTGGCCACCCTCCACTTCCTGGAGGTCGTCGACATGGACGCGATGAACTGCACATGCTGCAGCACCGCTTCAGTTGCACTTGCCGCTGCGTCCTCTTCCCCGTTTCCTACAACGACAGCGGTACCAGCTCAGGGGAAGAAGGGCCATAGATCATCAGTCGGTGGCTCCAGTAGTGGGACCAGCAACGGCCCGAGTAGCGTCAGTTGCAACACTATCGTCGACAGCAGCAACAGCAGCGGTGGCAACAGTGGCTTTGGGAGCACGACGGGCCGCCGGCTCGTGTGCTTAAATTGCGGGGGTGACCATTGTTACCCCGACTACACTCTCCTGACGAGCCGCCCATTGGACTGGGCAAAGATCATGCACGGGCTACAGCAGGCGCACGAGGCGCGCGTACACTAGACCTCCTACGCGACCGCAAGCTCGACCACCACTAGTATAGCCGTCCCAAAGCAGCTCGCCGTCACAATAGACTCCCCAGCCGACCCTCATGACAAGGCGCTTGCCAACCGGAACAGGACGATTGCCAAGTTACACTAGCTTCTCGCCTTGCGCTCATCTCAGGGAGGTGCGAGTGAGTTGACTGAGCCGGGGGGTTCTACAGCCTGTGGATTTTCCGTCTCGTTGCGTGATGATGCCTGTGGTGGTTACCATGTCCAGTCGTGTGCGCATGACGGACCTGATGATGTGTCTTGGCTGCACGCGCCTCATGTGCGCTCCGTCGCTCCCCGAGCGCCCCGCTGTCGCGCCCTGTTTAGTCGTCAAGTGCCACGTTGCCCCTTGTACGTGTGTCACGGATACCACTGGGGCTGTTGACTCTGGTGCCTCCCATCACATGATGTGTCATCATTACACCTTTTTTGTCTTGCATCCCGTTGGTGCTATTTGCTTTGTCCACACTATAGCTGCCCGTGAGGTCCCTGTCCAGGGTGTTGGGGTTGTGCAGCTCACCGGGCTAGCTGGTCCGGTATTCATCTCCAACGTCCTCTTTGTCCTTAATGTGGAAATCAGCCTACTGTCTGTCCATTCTTGTACCAAGATGGGCCTTGGTGTCACGCACACAAGTGCCGATACTCGCGTCTTTGTGCACGACATCAAGGAGACCGTCCTCAGTGGGATGGTTGTCGATGATCTCTATCACATCTGTGGGTCCTTTGCCACCACCCCCCCTTGCCTCCTTCTCTCACTGCTCATGTCTGTGTTGCTGAGGCTCTGTCATGTGCACCTGGGGGCGATCGACAGGCTGATCCGTGCCCAGCCTACTCTCGGTCATGATGCGGCGTCCTTTGAGGCGCGGCCCACGACCGACTGCTTGTCTTGTGCCGAGGGCAAAATGCACCGGTCCACCTACCCTGAGTCTGTCTCTAAGGCTCGTCGACCCGTGGAGCTTGTCCACTCCGGCCTCATGGGTCCGCTCCCTGTCGAGTTTTAGGAGGACCACAACCGCTACGTCCTGACGTTGATTGATGACTTCACGCGCATGCACAGGGTATACAGTTTGCGTCAGAAGAGCAACGCCGCCATCGCTATCTGCCTTTGGCTGGTCATGGCCAAACTCCTGTCCCACCGCTCGCTTTAGAACTTTCGCTCTGACTGCAAAGGCGAGTACCTCGGGGACATGGCACGCTCCTTCACCGAGCTTGGTTTCTTTCACAACCTCTCCGCTCCCGCCACCCCTGAAGAGAATGGTGTCTTGGAGCACTGGAACTGCACCATGGAGGATGCGGTATGTGCCATGCGCGCAGACAGCGGCATGCCTGTGGCCTCTGCCTGTGAGGGCATGGCGTACATAACCTGGGTCTAGACTGCATTCCACACGCCCCCCTCCCAGGTCATCGCACGCCTTTTGAGCTGTGGTACGGTTGTCGTGCCGATCTGTGCCTGGCCCGTGTCTGGGACTCCCTTGCTTGCATCTGGTTCACACCAAAGCAGTAAGGGAGCAAGCTTTCTCCGCGGGGTCACATCTGTACCTTCACGAGCCTAGCCCTGCGGTCGAAGGCCTGGCAGTTTTGGGATCACGACAGATTTCGCATCGTGGAGTCATGCGATGCTCTCTTCTTTGAGCAGCTCTTGTTCTGCGACCTTGGTCGTATCAACGCTCTTTGCACTATTCTTGTCCCTGGGTGTCCCGAGCCCCTTCGTGTGGGGGAGCTTCCTGACACGGTTGGCTCAGTGCCCCCGGCCGGTACGGTCGCTCTATTGTCGACACCCTAGGGGCTGTCCCTTGAGGCTACGCTTGTTGGCACCTCCAGCCCCGTCTTATCTGCGGCTTGCTCTCCCATCCCCAACTTTGTGCTCTCGGCCATGTCCAAGTCTGTGTCCGAGTCCGCATCCACGTCTGAGGCCATACCCGATCCCCAGTCCACATCAGTGTCTGAGGCCCTGCCTCATCCTACGTTTGCGTCCGTGTCTTACTCTGAGCCATCCCCGCCTTTGACTGCTGACGCGCCCCCGTTTGCCGCGGATCTGTACTCAGCCACTGAGGCCACGCCATCCTCTCCTGACGCGCCTGCCGTGTAGTCCACCCCTACATCTGAGTCGACAGCGACCCCTGCTCCTACCCTGTCCGACCCCTACACACGGGCACCCGGCGGACGCCTCCGCCCTCGCTCCATGTGCAGCGTTGCTAGCGGTGCCCCTGGCACAAAGGCCCTCAGCCTGAGTACTCGCGACCTCACGGAGGTCCATCTTGGCTGTGCCACTGGCATGGCATTACTTGCTCATGAGCGCGGTCTCGCTCGTGACACCCCTGAGTCCATGGTGAGGGTCGACCCTCCCTCTGGAGCATATGCCCTGGCCACACGCAGTACACCACCGTCGTATCCTGATCCCATCAGTCTTCTCAAGGCCTTGTCAGCCCCCGACGCTGAGCAGTGGCAAGGTGCCTGCCAGGTTGAGCTTGATGCCATCCGAGAGCACGGCGTCTTTGAATTGGTGGACTTGTGGAAGAACCGCAAGGCCATCAAGGCCAAGTGGGTTCTACGCAAGAAGCTCAAACCGAACAACAATGTGGAGCGCTGCAAAGCCCGCCTGACAGTAAAAGGCTTTTCCCACGTCCCTAGTATGGACTACACCGAGACCTTTACCACTTTTGGTAGGATGACAACCATACTCACGCTGCTAAGCCAGATGGCCTAGCACGACTGGGAGCTCCATCAGATGGATGTTAACAACACGTTTCTGAATGGAGACCTTGAGGAAGAGATTTTCCTGGCCCAGCCACCCGGTTTTGAGGATGGCACTGGTTGTGTGTACCGGTTACGGAAGGCCTTGTATGGCCTGAAGCAGTCACCTAGCTATTGGAATCAAGAGATTATTAGTACGCTGTGACGCGCTGGGTACGTTGAGAGTGATGCTGACCCATGTCAGTTTGTCTCATAGTCCCCAGCACCGCTCACTGCCATCCTCGTCTGCGTGGATCTTCTGATTGCCTCGCCTGACCTAGGAATAGTGAACAATGCCAAGGCGGTTTTCTCCTCTGCCTACAAGATGAAAGACCTTGGCGAGGCCTCTGCCTTTCTGGGGATGGAGATCGTACGCGGCCGTGTCCGCCGTGCACTCTGCATCCACCAGGTGCCTTAGGAAAAGGCGGTAGGGGAGCTCTTTGCTGATCTCCTCGCTGTCGTATGCATGGCCTCCACACCCATGACCCTTGAGGGGTTGGCCGCCCTTAAGGTCGATGATACAGCCGACCTGGGGGAGGCAGTGAACGTGACCTTGTACCTGCGATTCATCTGCTTGCTCATGTACCTCGCTACCACGACACGGCCCGACATTGCCTTCACTGTCAACGTGCTCGCCCAGTTCCCGCAGGTGCATGCTAGCAAACACCGGAGGCAACAATCCAGTGTGTGTGCTACATCTTGTCCACCGCACGCTTTGGCATGTGCTTCTGCGAGCAGGTGTCCGTTGTGCTTGATGGGTACACAGATAGTGATTGGACGTGGAGTCCTGATGGGAAGAGCCGCACTGGCTACATCTTTCTCATTGGAGGTACCACGGTGTCCTGGCGCACTGGCTACATACCATCATGCACTACGGAGGCAGAGTATGTTGCTCTGGACGTTGGTGTAGCTGAGTATGTCTCGTTTGCCTGTCTGCTGCGTGAATTGCGTCAGTCCATTTCCCCGTGGTCCTCCGGTATGACAACATGAGCGCGAAGGCAATCACCGAGAACTCAGGTGTGTTTCATGCATGCACAAAGCACATCAATATTGAGTACCACTTTGTGCATGACCAGGTTGACCGTGGTGAGATCCGAGTCATCCATGTAGGCACTGACAGGCACCGGGCGGATTTTTTGACCAAGGCTCTGGGTTGTTTGAAGTTTCATGCGGCCACATGTCCCGTGGAACTGTGCCCCATTCCTCTTGCAGGTTGAGTATTCATGTGCCATCTTGAATGTACTGTGCTTGTTGCCTACATCGTTAGGGTGTTTCCTACCTTGTACAACGTTAGTGTTTGCATGTGCATGGACGTATATCGCCCTCTTGGTATGGGGGAGTGTTGTTGCGTGCGTCGTACATGGCTTACGTGACCCCTCGGCTCATGTCCATTCACGTGCAGATCCTTGACATGGCTACGGTGGTAGAAGACTGGCATCCGGACGGGCGCCCAGAAGACCCTTTTCCCTTTTGAGATTCGTGCTGTGGGATAGCATATAGGTGTGCAGCTTATCAGGGAATAGCTCCTGTCGATGTAGCCATTCTGGTTCAGACGGCTCATCGTTCTGACGTGTCTGCAGGGAGTTATGCACAAAGCTGTGTTTTTGTCACTGTTTTCACCTGCTAGAAATTGTGCGCCCATGTGTGCCGCGTGTGTGTGCACCCACTAGGTCAGAGACACTACTTAGGTTGCCTGGATCTCGGTTGTTACCACTATTTGCACATTTGCTTGCAGCCAGACGCGTTGATGCGTCGTGCTAGTCAGATCCTTGCAGTTGATTTTTGCCCTACTGCCTAGCACCTGCTTGCACGCATTCTGTCACAAAGGAGGCCGCCACTAAGAAGCGTACAGCTGATCTCCTGGTTCCAAAAGTGTGGTGAATGCTTCAAGGCCTTCCGCAACTTCTAGACCTTGCCGTAGCCATCTTTGAAGCCTAGAGGCTGCAGCATGTAGAGCTCCTCGCCCCTCTGTGAGCCATGGATAAAGGCATTGCTCACATCCATCTGATGTAGTTCCCATTCGTGTTGGGCAACCAGGCTAAACAACGCTTGACTAGTGGAGAACCGACCGACCGGTGCAAAGATTTGGTCATAGTCGATCCCACGGACCAGAGCAACCCCCCTAGCTATAAGTCTGGCCTTGCACTTGTCCTGGGACCCATGTGGCTTCCACTTTCGCCGGAGAACTGACTTGGCGCCGATGGCCTTGCGACCCGGGGGGAGGTTGACAAACCCATAGAATTGATTTTGCCGAATGGCGGCAAGCTCGTCGGCGAATGCAGCCTCCCAGTGAGTGGCCTCGAGAGACACCCGAGCCTCACGTAGGGTGGGTGGGTCCTCTAGTCGCTCCGTGCGATGGACAATAAGGGTGTGTGCGTCCCGCGCCCTTGGTGGCATACGCGTGAGCGTGGCCACAATGGCATACTGGTGCTCCTGATGGAGCAAGGCATAGCCCAAGGCTGATCCTGGATGCAGGTCAGTGATGACTGAAAGCGTGGCCTTGCCAAGTGCCTTGGTGCCAGGGTCCCCACTCACGACCGTGGAAGTGGGTCTGACAGGAGGCAAGGGGCCTTGTGGGGTGACAGGGGGTTGTGGCGTGAGAGGGTATGGGGGGCGGCCTGAGTGCTCACTATCAATGTGGGTCGAAGGCTCCCACCAGGGCCCTGTGTGTATCGAGCTGACATAAGAGGGATAGCCAGCCATGAGGAGTTAGCGGTCGTGGACAGAGCAGCCGGCCCAAAGGGGCTGGCGGACACGGACGGGGCAGCCTGTCCCGAGGGGCTGGCGGACACTGATGGGGCAGCCGGCCCAGAGGGGTTGGCTAACATGGATGGGGCAGCCGACCCAGAGGGGCTAGCGGGCACGGATGGGGCTGCCGGCCAGAAGGGGTTGGAGGACACGGACAGGACAGGCGGCCCAGAGGGGCTTACGGACACGGATGGGGCATCCATCTCGGAGGGGCTGGCGGACAAGGACGGGGGCAAGCGACCCGGAGGGGCTGGCGGACACAGACAAGGCAGTCAACCCGGAGGGGTTAGCGGACTCGAGCGGGACAGTTGGCCCAAAGGTGCTGGTGGATACAGACAGGGCAGCCAGCCCGGAGGGGCTGGTGGACACAGACAGGGTAGCCAGCCCGGAGGGGCTGGCGGACACGGACGGGGCAGCCATCCTGGAGGGGCTAGTGGTCACGGATGGGGCAGTTGGCCTAGAGGGGCTGGCGGACACGGACCGAGTAGCCGGCATAGAGGGATCTGCGAGCGTAGATGATGGGATGCCTGGACGTGGCTTGACGGAGGACGGGTCCACCTCTCCCCCACGCGACGGAAGGAACATCGACGTGCCGGAGTGAATGAGGTCGAGGGGAAACAGGTCCTCAAAGAAGAGGGCGTCCTGAGACTCAACGATGCAGTGCCGAGTGGGATCCAAGAAGCGCAATACCATAGACTGACACAAGACGCCAAGGAAGGTGCAAAGATGGCCACGAGGATCAAGCTTGCTATCTTGGTGTGGGGCAGGCAACCACACGACGGCTACACAATCCCAAATGCGGGTCGGAAAGAGGTCCGCTCGCTTGCCACACCAGTGCTGGTATGGTGTTGACTAATGGGGAATGGATCCGTGTGGAATCAGATTCCAGACCCATGTCATGTAGGTCATGGCCTCGAACTAGAAGCCATCAGAGAGACCAGAATTGACCCACATGGTGCGGACGGTGTCAGCCATGGTGCGGTTCCACCGCTTAGAGATGTAGTTTTGGACTGGCGTGTAAGGCGCTGACGTCTCATGATGGATGCCCTGGGAGGTAAGGAAGAGCGTTGTCTTCTCCATAAACTCACCACTGCGATCAGAACAAAAGTGGCAAAGGGGACCACACTTGCGCTTAGCACAAATAAGCCAGTCTGGAATGGTGGGAGCGACATCACTCTTCTACCAAAGGCAAAAGACCCAGTGATAGTGAGAGTAGTCATCCGTCAATGTTGGGACGCAACGACTGTGTACTCTGGCGGACTCAGTCAGGAGGGGACCCATGACATTACAGTGAACCAACTCGAGCGAGGTGGTCGGATGAGAGGCAAACAGGGGGTAGGTGGAGCTATGCATCTTCCCCAGGGCACAATCGATGCACTCGGTGGGATACGGTAGAGGGAAAGAGGCTGGATGAAGGCCTATAGCTAGTTGCGTGCGAAGGATGCTATAATAGCGGCAGAGTGGACATAACAAAGATGACGATGCAAGAGACATGCATGCTGTAGAGAGAGTGTGCTAGTAAGAAACACGTGGCCAGTGTCGGTCGAGGAGGAGAGGATAGAGGTAGAAGTCGACAGGCGTGGAACGCACCATAAGTTGCCACGGGTGGTGGCATGCAAGATGACACGACCTGATGGATGCACCGATACATTACCAACACCACGCGAGTGCAGAACTTCCATGCTCATGTGATCAAGGCCAGGGACGAAGAGGACATCAGTCACAAAGACATCACTAACATAACCACGGGACTGAACAACGCCGACACCACGAACGGATAACACCTGACTAGAGCCCGTCTGAAACCCGGAGACATTGGTGACGGGATCAAGGACACTAAAGGCCTCGCACAAGGCCGTCATGTGATACGTGGCCCCGGAGTCGATTATACGGGTCTCTGAAGGATCTTTGACCGGAGCGGCCAGGTCATAGACGGTCGCATGACAGTGGGCAAGCGACACAAACGCAATGGACGGAGGTGTGAACGTGGACTGGCAGTCATCGATACAGGCGGCATCATCACGAAGAGTAGCAGGTGGGAAAAGCACGTCCAAGGATGGAGTGGATGAAGGTATAAGGTATGACCGCAGTATAGAGTCTGTCATACAGAGTAGGATTGTGGAACCAACGACAATGCAACTCGCACTTCCCTTGGGAGGAAAGCGAGGAAGGCGGAGCTGGAGCGTGACGAAGTGCTCCAGTTGACACTCACGGGTGGAGGATTTGACGGAATAGATGGACTACGGTGTGACGGCCCTAGAGCCCAAGAAGGAGGAGAAAGGCATTGGTGATGGAGGAGCGGGCGCGGACGGCTGTGGAAGATACTGCGTTGGAGCCGTCGTGAGTAGCACGGATGTAGCAAGAGTAGCAACAGTCATGGGAGTGGTGGCAAGGCAACACTGACGCTGGCGACACATGGTGACGATGATGCAAACCTTGTCAGTTGGGAGCAGAAACGTGTACCACAAGCATCTTAGCTAGCCATAGTTTCAACAGACAAGGCTACCACTACTGATCTGTAGGACTGCTGCTGTTGGCCCTTGCCCTTCTTGCCACTACGCTTCTTCTTAGAGGAGGAGGCATCGGAAGACGTTGCTGCTGTTGGGGCAGAAACAGCCACTGAAGCGACGATAGGAGAGGCGAGGGACTCCGAGCAATGGATGTGTGACTCCTGATGAGTTTCCTTGATGCAGAGGAAGAGTTCGTATGCCCAGGGCATGAGGGTACCCTAGGCAGCCATTGTGGCGAGGACCTCTTGGGAGTAGTGGATGAAGACGTCGGAGAAGGCGTCGGTGGCACCGCACTTGGTTGTCAATAAGAGGTGACCGTCGTGGTCTCCCCCATGCGGAGGCTGTTGAACTCCCGGATTAGGCGATTGGTCTTGGCGTCACTTGACAGACGATGAGGGTGCGTGAGTACGTGCCACACTGTTGCAAGGTTAGGGAGTGTGCTAGTGGTGAGGTCACCGAGGAAGGGCTCGAGTGCAAGACGTGTAGCGGCAGGGGCAACAGAGACGAGGGCACAAACGGCACAATTAGCGTCATATACCTAGCCGGCCTGGGTAGAGTTGAAGGGCAGGACATAGTAGGGCCACGAGCCCTCACGCTCTTCCCAGATCCGGAAGCTAAGATCTTAACACCATAACTGTTCGCAAGCTTGAAGTGATGGCGGTGGGGTTTTGAAGTCCTTTGGCCTGTGGCTTGCACCCAGAGTGGGACCTAGGACTTACGTCATTGTCTGCTGTTCGTGCTCGGTATACCGCCGCTCCAAGAACTGTGTGGCATAGGATACCGTGGGGCTCGCGTACCCGTGTGGGAAAAGAGGTGCTTACTCACACTACTACTATTGCTGCTACGGTAGCTACTGATGCTGTCACTACGGGGGCTGCCGATGTTGCTACTACGACTGCTGCTACGGTAGTTGTGTCGGCGGTTGCAGTGTCGCTAGCTGTTGCGTCAGCGTCTTGAGTTGCTCACGTAATTGGCGAGCGAGTCTGTTGAGCTAGCACGACCAACAACATGGCCTGCTGGGTACTTGTGGTGGTGTTGCTGCTGCAATGGCTCATACTGCTGATGCTTTTGCTGCTCCTGCTACTGCTACTTCTGATGTGGCTGTTGATGTTGCTTCTGCTGCTACTATTGCAATGGCTACTGGTGCTGCTACCGTGACTGCTGCTACTACTGTTGCTGCCACGGCTGATGCTGTTGCTATTGTTCCTGTTGCTATTGTAGTGGCGGCAACCACTGCTGTTGCTATTGCTGGAATTGTTGCAGATGTTGCAGGAAAGGGGCCCTCCAACAGAGGAGGATCCCTCTCCATCCTCTACCATGGTGTCCGTTGTTTCCCCTCCCCTTTCATTGTCTTTTTCTTGTATGCTGTTGATGTTAGTAGTGATGTCAGTAGTGACGTCAACCTGGGATGGCCGACATCAGCAGCTGCTGTTGTGTTATCTGCATGGTTGCTTCTATAGTTTTTTTGGTTGTTGTTACTGATGTCAGCAGTGACGTGAGCAGTGATATCAGTCGAGTATGACTGATGTCAGCAATGGCTGTCACGCTGTTGCTGCAATCATTGTTGTGTCAAATGCAAAGCTATTGCTACCGTTATTGTTGCTGCCGCTGCTAGTACTACTTCTGCTGCTACTACATCAAACATTGCTCTTGCTGCTATTGTTGTTGCTCTAGCTACTACTGCTACTGGTGGTGGTGGTGTTGCTGTTGATACTGCTGCTAGTGTTGCAACTGCTGCTCCTGTTGTCATTGCAACTACTACGGCTACTACAGGTAAGCTACTAAAAGCTGCTGCATGCTATTGGTGCTATTGCAATTGCTGTTGCGCTTGTGGTGGCCATTGTTGCTGCAGCAAAAGCACCTGCGGGTAGCAAGCTGGTAGCTTGCTGCTCATTGCGAGCTGCAAGTAGAGAGCTCAGTGCTCACTGTTTGCTGCTTGCTACAAACAACGAGCTACAAGCATCTCGTGCTACTGCTATCGGCAGCTGATCTAGCTACTGCTACTGGCTGCTGTTGGCTGCTGCTCGTTGTTACTACTGCTATTGTCGGTTTTTGTTACTACTGAGTGCTGCTACTCGCCACCTGTGTAGCTACCAATTGTTCAGCTACTTACTACTAAAATTGGCTACTGCTACTACTCGCTACTACTACACGTTGTCGTTACTGTTACCGACTGCCACTGGTGCCTGAAGTTGCTGCTGCTGATGATTGCTGCTGCTACTTGTTGCTTGCTTCTTGCTATGCGTTGCTGCGCTTACTACGTGCTCCTACTGTTGCTGCTATGATGACAACAGCGTAGCCACTTTCTTGGTAACGTTGCCATGTGCGTCGACGGCGCTGGAGCATCAGTCTTGCGTGCCGGCCGCGCCTCCACCATCAGTACCACCTTTTTGGGGTCACTGTTATAAAAAAAAATTAGGCATCATTTCCCCCGCATTGAGAGCATTTTGACAACGCCAGCCCACAGTTCAATGTTGCCAGAAAAAACTCGGCAGCATTTCCCCTGCACAGGCGCGTTCTGGGGACCGATGGCGTTGACTGGACATACTCGCAAGTGTTCTAGTACTTCTGTAGAGCTCTGGCTCTTATACCAAGCTTGAAAACTCCTATAGTAGTAGGTTGGGGCAGCAATGTTGTTGATGCAGTGTGCGGGAACCCACGCTTGCTACTTAAGTTGCCCCCTCCGTCTACTGCACCAGAGCTTATGTCTGAGAGCTGTGGTGTTTGTTACTCAGAATTGTGCGCGTCAGAGTTAGCACGAGACAAAGCTGACTCATTGAGAACTAAGAATGAGAAACAATGAGAGAGCCCTCCAAATTCTAGCTCCCCCCCAGCTCTATAGAGCTTGTTACTTAGTTTCTAAGCTTATAAAAACATAGACATTTTTTCTGCCAGGCAGGGTTTTCTTGGCGAGCCGTGCCAGACGGACGACAGCCAAAATCCGGGCATCATCCGTTTTGTTTGAAAACTGGAGCATACCATAATACGCACGCTGCAAACGCAGTAAGAATCCACTAGAAAAGTAATTGTAAGGAGTAACGACTGCCCGAACCTGGGTAGCGTCTACGCTAATCCCTTGTACCAACAACGCCCAAAAATCATGAAACTTGGACACTAGGCATAACATGCCGCTCTGAATGCAACAGTGCAATCAAACATGGCACTGGACTCGTGCAAAAAGCATATGCAGCGACAATGACTGCAAACCGCACAATAACCGAGGAGGACTGCCAATGGACCTGAGCAGGTTGGAGGGAGGAAGCTCCAACAAATTGCATGTAGGTCTCAGCATGCGTCGGCTTGACCTGACGACACTCCAACAGTGTTACGTCTTGTTGTCAGTCATCTGCACACCGATGTACACAAGCCGACAGGACACATCAGAGTGCAAATGAGAGATGTGTGAAGAAACCAACACTCTGCCGTGTCCATGCTCGTGTAGATCCTTGATGTGGACGCAGCTGGCGCCGGAGCACCGACGAGTGGTGGCTCCACCCGCCAGCTGCTGCCAGACAACTGCCACGACGTCCTGGGTGCTTACTGGGGTGCTTTGCGGTTTTTCTGCAGACGTTAGATTTTCTCTTCGTGGATTGGTTCTTGAGCCCAGTTTGCATGTTTTGAATTTTCTGTCCACCAATTGATGTCGGATTTTTGTGCGTTACAAGTTGTAGCGTCCGGCTTGAGATTTTGTATCTCTAGGTTTTGACAGTGTTGCGTTTGGATACCTGTACGTAGAGTTACGGCCAAAACAGTGGTGTTGGACTGGTTTTAAGACAAACTGACACTGTCGCGTGTGTCACTCGCCGTGCGCCACGAAAGTTATTCATGATGTGTGCTTGTCAGTTGTCATTTCTCTATGCATTACTAAGCTATTGGAGCTTATGAGACTTTGCACGTCTCCCTAGCCTGACCCTTGCTGTTTCTTGCACCTGCTTGCTTGCTAGTGCGCTACCTAAGTGGACAGTGTCGCCACGTGAGCATGAGCAGGGTTAGGAAGCTTCCTACCAGTTTCTCATGGTATGAGAGCAACGAGACGTCTCTCGCTAAGGTGCGCCACAGAGACGCAACACCGGCAGCAGCAGTGAGAGTCACCACTTCCACCATATCGTGGGACTTGCTGTCGCAGTTTGGAGCAACAACATCATCATGACATTCCCACCACCACACTAGGAGAGCTACGACAATTTCCAGCTCCAGCAGCCACGCCGAGCAGCAGCAATAACATCGGGTGGTAGCAACAGCCATGTCTGGCTATTGCCAAGGATTCTGTCCAATCCGCTTCACTGCCCATCTCTTAAACAAAAAGAGGTAGGTGTTACGTGAAAGCATGCATAGGACTACATAGTAACCGAGCAAAGTTATTCATGTTAGTACCCCATAAGAGGCTAAATAATTGCCCATAATCTGGACCACACAATGAAAGGTTTGCCATGAGACTTTACCTCGTTCGTGGAAGCCAAAATTGGTTGTGAATTGACTGCCAAACTGTTACCTGCATTCATTCAAACTAGTTTTTCACGGTTTGCCCACGTGTACTCTTAAACATTGTGTATGGTTTGGGCAAAATCTCCCTAAAATACTCCATGCTTTGCTGGATTTATTCTAGCTTGTGTGTATGTAAAGGATGAAAAAACACTACTGAAAATTGAATGAATCTTTTTTACGATACAATATTATGTATAATCATTCACCAACATATTGAAGAAGAACCTCAAAGGGCATTTTTTTTCTCGTTTTTTGTTTATGAATGTGGTTTCATCTGATGATGAACCTATTTAGATGAGATTAACTCGTTCTTCTGTTGTGAACATGCTAGTTTCACACGTCTATTAGTAATTGCACAAAAAAATGACCTCTGATAAATTTGGATGAATTTTGAATGTTTTGATTATGTTATGAAAAAAAGATGACGTAATCATATGCAGAATTTAGTTTATTTACCTTCTTCTATGACGGTGGTTGAATTTCTTTTCTGTCAATTGCATTTCACCCTGTTTGAAGCCGGATTCACGAGACCCAAGGGTTTGCCATGACAACCAGTTCCGTGAAACAGGACAACGCAAGGCGAAGGAGGAGCAACCCAATGCACAGTCCTTACCCTTTTGTCCTGGCGTTGAATTGGTCATTCCGTACTATCCGGGGTCTGTCCGGACATCTAGGTCAATGTCCGTGATTTTTTTCTTCAGGGTTGACCCTAACTACGCGTCCACGGACTTGGAGGGGCATACAGTTGGACAAGTTCTTGCACCCTGATTGGTGGATATGTCAAAAAATAACCGATCGACCAATCACAATTTTCTTGTAGCATCTTTTGGCCACAAACTGATTGTAATAGGTTGCTATGTAACCCAAAAAGGGGAAAATCGGCTCGCAGCAACACGAAGCAGTGGCTACGAGCAGTGGCAGCGCGCAGTTGCGACAATAGCCACGACGTGAGCATCACCATAACAGCAGTGGCGGCTACCACAGCAGCGAAAGCAAGAAGTGCTATTGCGTAGCACTCTTGTGTAGCACTGTTGCATAGCTGCACAGATCTTGCGAAGCACTGCGCAGGGCTGCATAGGGTTGCGCAATGTTGCGCGGGGCTACGCAGGGTTGCGTAGGGCTACGTAGGGCTGCGTAGGCTTGCGCAGGGCTGCAAGAGGCTCCGGAGGGCAGGGGGTGACGCGGTCAACCCCACCGAGGAGTCCGCGTGACTTCCAAAAAATAGATAGCGTAAGATACACCAGCGTAAAAATACTAGCGTTTTCTTCATTGGCATAGAAAACGCTGATGTCACTATTTGCTTTGCTGATGTCATCAATTTCAGGTCAATACGTCAGTTTTTCTTGATGTTTCAACTCCTCGAGAAACACTGTCAATTTCTTGTTCAGAGCGTGTTTGCCGTTTGGTCCCATACTGAGTACTTCAATGGCGCTTGTGTGTGACGAAGGCAAAGGCCTCGGAGACCCCTCTTCTTCCTCCACTCGGGCATTGCTAGTCCACGGTCGCAGTCACACGTAATTGACGAGCTTCGTCGGACACGAGATGAGATATGCTGGAAGCAATAACGGTAGAGCGACACATTGAAGGAGATGACCGAGCTATTACGGAGCCGTTTGGGAGCCTCACAATAGCCACGTGGAGGATCTACTAGAGCTGCACCATCTATTTGACAGTCTACACAGTACACAACACCGCGGCCTCAGCACCCCTCATCAGAGGTTGACGCATGGGATGAGGACGAGATAGAGGATAACAGAGGTGAGGACGAGATTCATGTCCTTGAGGAGCGCATTCATCAGCTACGTCTGGGGTCACAACCTCTCACCCCTTCACCTTCTGACCGTCAAGATCAAGCACGTCGTTCAGCCACGTTCACTTGTGGTGGCGTTTCTTTCACTGGTGGTCCTCCTATACCTCGTCCACCATCTCCCGAGCCTGAGATTTCCCTCCCCACGGAGCGACGACCGAAGGACTTGGAGACACCACCACCCCGATACGATAGCGACGAGGGATTCGATTGTTGGGAGACATTGTTTTAGGTGTGGGCCGATTCTGAGGGCTTCTCGCCTTACTACCATAGCCAGTACTAGACTCACGACGCTCACAAGGGCCAGAAAGTAGCAAGAGCGATGCCCGGTCTTGTCTATGCCATGTCACGGGAGTTTGTGGTCAACTTTTACCCCTTTTTGGGTGAGACCGGGACTGGGAGTGGAGCTGATCTGCGTCAGGACTAAGCGCTGGCTCTGACTCTTCTCGCTGCGGAGACCCATGGTATAAGGGCCGCCTGACTACGTGAGCTTTACTTCCTCCTTCAGGGTCCCACGGAGCTTGCAAATGACTTCTGGAGGCTTGCGATGCGCCTTTACACGCGCCTTGGGACCAATGGTGGGGCGCGGTTGTGGGCAGTGGACACCACCATGATAGGGGCGCACTTGGACCACGTGAATCTCTTTACGGGCTTTGACCGTGTGGCTCTCTCTAAGCTGTCAGATTCACTCCTTTTTCTTTTGTGGGCCCATCACTACTTCCTCCTGGCGACATCGGCTCATGAGGTTGCTATTGCCCATCAGTAGAGTCCACCTATTGCAACAGTGATTGCGACCCCTCTTACGCCTTTGTCCTAGCTCACCAACCCCACCTCCACCGCTTCCTCCTCCTCCTCCTCCACTACCCCAAGCGGCCTCACTCAGGGCGTTGTAACAGTCGTACAAGGGAAGAAGGGGAAAAACAATACGGGAAGGGAAAGTAGCAGCAACAACGGTTGGTGCGTAGTGGTAGTGGATGTTCACTCCACTGCTACAACTATGGAGGCGCTCACCGGTACACGGAGTGTGAGCAACCCCTTGACTGGACTTGGATCTTGCGCGGCCTTCAGGCGGCACACATGTAGTGATTTTCCTTGAGTGACACACTGACAGGACGTGCCGCGAACACGATTACAGCAGACGCGTCCATTTCATCAGGCGGTAGTACTGATATGGACCCTGGGGATTGCACGATCGTGGAGCTTCATTAGCTGCAGGCACTTCGTACTCAAGGAGGTGCGAATGTGTTGTCACAGTCAAGTCGACAGCTTGTCTTACTACGTCTGTTTCCCATGATGATACTTGTGGTGGAACTCAGTTGGCTTGTGATGGGGATGGACCTGACAATACCGAATGGCATGACGAGTCACAGATCCGTGTTGTTTGTCGTTAACTTGAGTCTTCTGCTCAACGTCTAGCAGAGGCAGAGTGTTCTGTGGCATGTTGCTCAGTGTCAACGACTGGTCGTGAACCGAGTGGCATGTGGATCATTGACTCTGGCGCCACTCATCACATGACCTATCGCCGTAATGATTTTGTTATTCTTGGTCCTATTACGTTTGTTTGGTTCGTTCGCATGGGATCTGGTCATTCATTGCCTGTGCAGGGAGTTAGGGTTGTGCGGTTTGATGGTTTGTCTTGCCCCTTGTACATTTCTGATGTGCTCTTTGTCCCTGCTCTTCAGCTCAACTTGCTCTCTGTTCGTGCATGCACCAGGATTTGCCTCACCGTTGAGCACTATGCTGACTATGCCACTATGACTGCTCTTGACACACATGGTATCGTGCTTCGTGCCTCTGTTGTTGATGATTTCCATCATGTGTCTCGTTGTATTCCCTTTCTTTCTCTGCCTCCCTCTTCTGTGCGTGTGGTTGTCATTGGTGTTCTCTCCTCTGAGCACTAGTGCTTGTTACATCATTGCCTCTGCCATGTGAGCTCGGACACTGTGTCTTAGCTCATTTGAACTTAGCTAGCCCTCAGTCTTGACGTTGCTTCCTTTGAGAAGCTATCCAAGACCGATTTTCTTTTTTGCACCAAGGATAAGATGTATCGTTGCTCTTACCCTGACTCCTCCTCTCGGGCACTACGCCCACTGATGACTTCACTCTGATGCGGTGGGTCTATAGCCTCCGCCACAAGAGCGACGCTGCAGTGGCGATCTGCCTATGGATTGTGATGGCTGAGTGTCAGTCTCGTCACACCTTGCACACGTTTTGCTTGGATTGTGGGGGCGAGTTTTTAGGCAAGATGGATGCCTACTTTGCTGAGCACGGTGTCTTTCAGTAGCTTTCTGCCCCTTCTACACCACAGCAGAACGATGTGTCTGAGTATTGGAATCACACCATGGAGGATGCAGTTTGTGCTATGCGGTCTGACTGCGGTCTTCTCGAGTCCTTTGCCTTTGAGGACTTCTCCTACATGACGTGGGTCTGGAACCACTTGCTGCATGGTACACTTCCAGACCATGTCACGCCGTACGAGTTGTGGTTCAGCCATCATGTTGATCTCCGTCTCGCTCGCGTCTTGGGTCCCCTTGCTTGTGTCTGGTAAATGGAGGACCAGCAGGGGTCCAAGGTCTCACCTAACGAACCCATGTGTACCTTCCTCGGAATCTCCCCGCGGTCAAAGGCCTGGTGCTTTTGGGACCCTACTCGCCATCGCATTGTCGAGTCTCAAGATGCTCTATTCTTTCAGGCTCTCACCTACCGCGACTTGTCCAGCATTTTGTCGTTGGCCGCCGACCATGTCCCTACCTGTGTGGCTTCCCGGCAAATGGGAGAGACTAGTCCCGCGGATGGGTCCATCCGGGCCCCCTCATCTGCGGTCCGGTCTTTGGCTGTTGACGATCCTGCCATCGTAGCTGTGGGTCCAGTAGCCTTATCAGTCCCCTGGGATACACCTCATTCCGTGCTGGCGTCAGACCCTTCTGGCACAGCTGATCCCGTACTAGTGTCAGTCCCCTCTGACACACCTGATCACGTGCCGGTGTGAGACCCTTTTGTCATACCTGATCCCGTACGAGCATTATTTCCCTTAGGCACACCCGATCCCTTGCCACTATTAGTCTCCCCTATCACACACACTCCTGTGCATGCACCTGTTTCACCTGCGCCTATGGCCGAGCAGCCTTCTCCGCAGGCTGAGGTGAGCACCTCTGTCGTCTTCGACCAGTGGCCTCTAAGGCTGAGTGGACTGCTGACTTGGCGTCTAGACGCCTGAATCGTTCTATTCAAAGTGGTGAGGCTGGCACGAAGGCCCTTAGCCTGAGTGTCCAGGCGGACTACACTGAGGTGCATCCGGCATGTCATGTCGGCCACGAGTTGGTCTCCAGTGAGTTCTCGGCCGCTTGCGATGCTGCAATCGGCCTTGTCCTGGCCAGAACGAGTCCAGAGGCATGTTTCTTAGCCACCTAAAGCTCTCCCTTGACGATGCCTGATCCAGGCACGTTGAAGGAAACACTCTCAGCTCTGGATGAAGACTTGTGGCATGCATCTTGTGAGGATGAGCTGAAAGCCATCCGTGAGCACGGGGTCTACAAGCTTATAGACCTCCTGCCTGGATGGAAGTGTGTACAGGCCAAGTGGGTCTTTCACAAGAAGGTGAAGCCTGATGACACACAGGAGGGCTACAAGGGTCGTTTGACGGCCAAGGAATGCTCGCAGGTTGAGGGTGTAGATTTGGCTGAGACCTTTGCATCCGTTGGCCACATGACCACCGCTCGCGCTTGGGGTTCTTGCTCACCACGACCGGGAGACGCACCACATGGATGTGAACAACGCGTTCCACCATGGCACCTTAGAGGAGGAGATATTCATAGTTCAGGCACCTAGAAGTCGGTGACAAGGTCTGGCGCTTGCGCAAAGCCTTTTATGGCCTGAAATAGTCACCCAGGTGCTAGAACTTGGAGATCACCGGCAAACAGACATGTGCCGGTTACGTGCAGATTGACGCTGACCCATCCCTCTTTCTCAGACGGACAGCTCAGAGCCTCACTGCCATCCTGGTCTACCTGGACGACCTCCTGATTACGTCTCCTTCAATGCAGGCTGTGAAGGAGGCCAAGGCATTCCTTCAAGCTGCTTATAGGATGAAGGACATTGGTCCTACATTTGTGTTTCTTGGGATGGAGATCGTGTGTGACCTTCAGCAATGGACTCTCTTGTTGCATCATGCACGTTATGCCGGCGTTGTGGGGGAGCGGTTTGCCGACCTCCTTGGTTCAGTTCCGACAGCCTCCACCACCATCACACCTCACAGACAGAATGCTATAAAGGTGGATGATGCAACAGAGCTTGGGGAGACAGTGGACTTGACCCTGTATTTGCGCTTGATTGGCTCTTTGATGTACTTGGCCACCACCACACGACCCGACATTGCCTTTGCCATCAACCTCCTTGCACATTTTTCACAGTGTCCTCGGGCGAGAGCCCTTCACGTTGCTGTACAAGTAGTGCGATACGTGGTTTCCACACCGTACCTTGGACTTTGCTTTTGACAGCAGTGTTTGGTGGTAGTCGACGACCATGTAGACAGTGACTGGGTATGGAGTCCTGATGGGTGTTGCCGCACAGGCTTCGTATTCATGTTTGGCACCGCCGTGTCATAGCGTAGCGGCAAGCAGGGTTGTATTCCATGTAGCTCATCAAAGGCTGAGTATGTTGCTATAGGGGCTAGGGGTGATGAGGCGGTGTGGGTGCTACGCCTATTTCGTGAGTTACGTCAATCCGTGCCTTGCGTCGTTTTGCATTATGACAATGAGAGTACTCTTGCCATTGCAGAGAACTCTAGTGTGTTTCATGCACGCACAAAGCACATTGCTGTTGAGCATCACTTTGTGCGTGATCTTGTGGAGCGACAGGTGATCTCCGTCATCTGGGTGGGCACAGACATGCAGCGGGCTGACTTATTGACCAAGGCACTTGCGCATAGAAAGTTCTTGGTCGCCATTCGTTCTGCCAGTCTGTACCCCTTGCCTGAGAGTTGCTGAGAGTGGGGTGTGTGAGCTTAGACTGTTGAGCATCTTGTTGCGTACCTATGTTAGTTTTGTACGTATATGGACATGCGTACCATCGGGTCATGGGGGAGTGTTGTGATGTGAGCCGTCCCCGTCTGTCTGTACAGCGTACTGTGACCACTCGACCGTGTCCATGCTCCTGCAGATCCTTGATGCGGATGCAGCTGGCGCCGGAGCACCGTCGAGCCATGGCTCCACCCACAAGCAGCTGCCAGACAGCTGCCACGGCGTCCTATGTGCTTGCCAAGTTGCTTTGCGGATTTATTTAGATCCTAGAGTTTTCTTGGTGGACTGGCTCTTGAGCCCGATTTGCATGTTTTGTATTGTATGTCCACCAATCAATTCTGGACTTATTTGTGTGATCAGTTGTTGCGTCCGACTCAAGATTTTGCATCGCTAGGTTCAGACGGTGTTGCGTTTGGACACATGTGCGCAGAGCTATGGCAAAAACAATGGATTTGGGCCAGTTTTAGGACAAGCTGACATTGTCGCATGCGTCACCCTTCGTGCGCTGTGGCAACTATTTATGCTACGTGCTTGTCACTGGTCATTTCTCTCTGCATTACTAAGCTATTGGAGCTTATGAGACTTTGCGCGTCTTCCTAGCCTGACCCTTGCTGTTTCTTGCACCTGCTTGCTTGCTAGAGCTCTAGCTGACTGGACAGTGTCGCCACGTCAGCAGCAGCAAGGTTAGGAAGCTTCTTACCAATTTCTCATCTACATGGTCATCCTCATCACCATCTGCTCCCAGACATGGTGATGTGGCAGTCGGCACCATCTCGCGCTCTTGGTAGCCAGTCAATCAGGTTTTCTAGATGACACTTTCCATCCTCCTTGTTCTCATGCATGTAAGTTGAGTTATTTGATTTGATGACATGGACCACAACGTTTTGGTTTCACCTACTATCTATATGGAAGTATGCACCATGGTTGGCGCTAGTGTCGCCAACACTTTAATGAGTGGTATCCATCCTGGCTCCAATTTAAAGCCCCTTCCCACTTACCAGAGAAGGCGAAAATGTCTGATTAAGCAGTCTCTCTCATTGGAACACTGAAGATCTTGTTCATCAAGCTCCACAATTTGAGGTTCGTCAGCTTCTGCTGTTATGCAACTTGTTAAGGGATTCATGCATCCATCTACTATGACATTGACTAGTCCAGTGAGCACCGAGGATGGAACATGAGTACCTAGTGTGCCTGGAGTCCTCGATGCACCATGCAGAGTAGGATCACCAAGAGTATATCAAGCGTGAGCCCTAATAGCTTGAGCATTAGCGTTAGAGATTCTCTTAGAGCTGGTGATAGGACACGCACATCGAGTACATGTGATATTGTGCATCAATGTTGGAGCATACACAATAAGTGTCAGATTTATGGCACCTACTACATTTAGTGCACCCCAAGTGTTGATATCACTAGTAGCAGTTCTCCATCTACTACATCAACTTCATCTATAGCATCCCCTTCATCGAATATTTCAGCATTCTCCATTCCCTTGTGTATTGGCTACACTAGCTGGGCACTTAACGTCTACATCACTAGCATAATCAACTTCATTTGCAGCATAAACTTCATTTGTAGCATAAAATTCATTTGCATGAAAACCTTGATGGATTGTTTCAACATTCTCAGCTACATCAGTTACAATAGCCATACCCATGATGTCGATATATCCAGCAGTATGAGCTTCACCTTGAGCACCAATTTCATGTTGAGCATAAACTTTATAAGATGTTTCAGCGTCTCCAGTTGTATCGGGTGCCCTAGTTGCAGCCTTGGAGCTTGAACCGACGCCGTGTTACTGCTAGCGATTCTTGCGTCACTTGGTAGGTGGTGAAGTGGCGATTCGTTGCGTGTCTTTTCGTGAGCTCTCGGTCATATGCTCAAACCTGCTACTCCACGGTTGCAATTCGCGGCGATTATGGAGCGATTAATCGCCGATTAACTTGACATCGACATCTGAAATTGCCTACATGGAAGGCCTCCCGGAATGGTGGAGAATCATTCCGTGAATTAAAGCGCACAAATTTTTACAATTAATCGTGCTTCAGCCCGAATAGGATTTCATCTACGGTTGAGATGAACTTGTTGAAGCGAATGATGTGTCCAACCCTTTGAGGCCGAAAAACGAAAAACCCGAATCTTTGTCTCCCGTCGCAAGTCCCCATCAATGGGGTAGTTGCCGTCTCAAAAAATCAGGACATCAATCACTAACTTTGCGGAGTACAAACAGCGCGAAGTCTAGTGGTCCTAATCGGATTTGCTACTGACTCGAACACGTGACCTCCAAGGGGGGAAATCAAAGCAGAATCATAAAGTATGGATAAACCGAGCAGGCGCCGGTTGAAGCCCTAGAATCACTAGGAGTAAGAGGGCATCGGTTCCTCGCCTTCATGTCGACATTTAGTGGGAAAATGACCCTAAAGGCGGCTTGAAAGTTGAGTGGCACAAATCATCACTGCCTATTCTTATGTTCACAGGCTCAGCCTCGTTCTAACAGACCGTCTGGCTGACACCGTCCTGCCGCCTCTACGGCTGACCTGCTCAGAAGCTACTCCTTCAGAGTTCCTCTACTCCTGGTTTAAGGTTTCTCTTGCACTGCCGAGGCAGACCAGCGGATAGCGCCTGCGCTGATGTACCACCAACTCTGACGCTCCTCTGGGCTCGGTTGTCATGCTGTCCCCCTGCCAATCCCATCCTTCCCATTGCTTTCTTGCGGTCGAGCGCATTGGCAGCCCAAGCTTACCCAGCCGTGAACGCTGCCGCAGAAGGGAGAACCGGGCATGATCTGAAAGTGCCGGCGACATGCAGTTGGATTCTGACGTGGCCAGCCAGGAGGGGCGGGACGACGACGGCGGCACTTCCGCATCCTCGTCATGGTCGCCGTCCCAGCAGCCGCAGTCGTTCGACGTCCGCAAGCGCAGGTGCTTGGCGGAGCTCCAGAGCAGCCTGCCGGACAAGTCGCCCAAGGGGGGGCTCGACAGCCGCATCGAGGGCTTGGTGGCTGCCGTGAACGCGCATTGGGAGTTTTACACCACCAGCTCGTGCTCTGGGAGGATCTCCGTCTTCGCGTCGTCTGCTCCTTCCGCTCATCCGAACAAGCAGCCGTCGGCAGCCGATGGGGGTGATGCTTTGAGTCTTCGGCCGTCGATTTCCGAGGATGAGGACTCGGGGAAGAGAGAGACGAAAGGGAAGACAAAGAAGAAGGTAACCAGCTAAAGGCGTCTGTGTCGCTGTTTTCCTTCTCCTCCTCCTCCTCCTCCTCCTCCTCCTCCTCCTCGTCCTCGTCCTCGTCCTCCTCCTCGTCCTTCCCCTCGTCCTCGGCCTCGTCCTCCTCCAAAGTTCTGCCCTGGTTCATCGTTTGGCTCACAATTTGTAACACTGTGGGACGGTAGGGCCCAAATTGGCTTTGGCAAAGTCCCCTCTGCTCTCTGTCCCATGCCACTCACCGCCGCAATGATTTAGCTGCTGGCAGGCAATGGTTCAAGCGTTCAAGCAGAAAGTGCACTTGTTGGCACCTCACGTGAGACCTCAGCTTCGTGCTGTTGGAATTTTCAACTTGAAAATTCTGCGCAGGGCGGGGGAGACTGGGTGTTTGTGAGCCATGACACCGTGGACGTCGACCAAATCGTTGCTGCTGTGAGACATGCTGTGGCGGCATCGCCGTCGTCGTGTTTGTCGCCATCATTGCGCGGGGTAGCCTCCTCTTCCCCTCTTGCATCACAGCCGGCAGTGGAGGAGCAGACAAAGACACAGCAGCAGCACCAACACCAACAGAACCTCCAGCAGCAGCACGAGCAGGAGGTCGGGCAGCAGCTGGTGCTGCGTTACGAGCCGTTCATTTTGGCTCTCGAGTGTCGCACGGCAGACGCTGCCAACCGCCTCGTTGCGTGTGCCATTCGCGCGGGATTCCGTGAATCTGGTGAGTTTGCCATTCGCGCGGGATTTCGTGAATCTGGTGAGTTTGCCAATCGTGCGGGATTTCGTGAATCTGGTGACTTTGCCAGCCGTGTGAGAAACGAAGAGCCTGCTGAGCTTTCAACTGCACACTTCTGTGGACTTTTTGCCGTGGCTGAGACAGGAGCTGCCATCTGGCAGTGCTCTTCCTCATGGCCTCCCCAGCAGGTTTTTTCTTCAGGTTTTTTATGCTGCTGCCGGCATGCCGTCTGCCTTTTTGATGCTGTTGATGACGAACCAAGCAACACACACTTTGATGATTCCCATGACACAATCTCTGGTCTCCTCATTGCTTGGCATGGGTGTCTCTGTGGTGTGCGTGACTGAATTATGTCGACCGGACACCCATGGGGAGGCACATGCTGGTGGGAGGCCGCAGAGGCAGAGTGCGCTGCAAGGGGGCCGAATGAAATGACCCACTGCGCTGCAGAAAGCTGATGCAGACGACAGACTGGTCGCACAGTGTGACTCGCTGTCGTGCCGCACGGCGGTGACTAAGGAATGGCAAACGGGATCCTTCCCGAG
>SZWC01019976.1:4024-16159 GCA_023375785.1 Penium margaritaceum
CCTCCCCTCCCCTCCTTCCCTCCTGTTATGCTCCTCTTCTCAGAAGTGACAGGTGTTCATGAAGTGTGTCCACACAAGCCTTTGGGAGAGGCATCATCCCCCCTTTCATGTTGCGACCTTCTCAAGAAGGGACATTTGCAAGCAGGAAGAAAACCAAATGTGAAGGCATACTTCGGGTTTTATGTCTCCCCATTCTGTATGATTGTTGGTGCGTGGGTTTTGAACTTCTCTGAGTGAACGATGGGGTTGTGTTGTGAGAGCTTCTTGGTTTGCTCCGATGATGCTCCATCAGCTACATTGCATGTTATGTGTTATGTGTGGTACATGTCAGCCACCTAGTTCATACATGCATGACTGGGAGAGTTTTCCCAATGGTTGAAACCCAGGCACTTGGTCTGTGGCAGTGCCCCGGGAGACCTTACGATGATTACACATTGGTGCTGGCAGGTTGTGCACTCCGTCTGCGGTCGAGACCCGGGCACACGGCGATTTCTACCGGTTCCTCGGGAAACCCGGCACTGATTGGTTGAGCCCTTGATGACTTTGGTCGGACATATGTAGCCTACAAGTTGTTGCTTGTGACTGTAAGACCCGCAAGTGACCTCTTGACTCAGTTCACACACACACAACATCACAGCAGGTAACTGAGCTGACATAAAGCTCAAGGTGTAGGTAGCCTGAACTGCTAGGATAGGCAAACATGCATGCAACCAAGCAAGCAACGGGTAGAAAGAAGCGACACCATGGATTGGGGCAAGCTCACGTCACACAAGTATGGCGATAAAGGGAAAAAAGTGAGTGAGTCACAGGAGAGAGTACAAGCAGTGATAATGTGTGTGTGTGAGAGTAGAGTCAAGAGGTCACATGTGTGTGTTACACCCATAATCAACACTCCCCCATGACCCACAGACGAACAACCCACACAGACAAGAGTGTATACACGTCACAGAAAGAGGACTCACACGATTCATGTCAACCACGAGCATCACGAGAGCGAAGCACACTGACAGCATGCACAACGTTTTTTAACATGCCACTGCTCATAGCTTTGGTGAGAAAGTTTGCACGCTGTTGACGAGTGTCAACCCAGACAACCTAAACTTCTCCAGCAACGATGCGCTCATGTACAAAATGATGCTCAATGTTGATGTGCTTGGTGCCAGAATGATGCATGCCATCGTGCTCGGTGATTACCTTTGCACTTTAGTTGCCACAGCGTGGAGTGATGCAGCGAATGGGAACACACAACTGTGTAGCAGGCGGGACAGCCACACTCTCTCACACGTATCTACGCCAATCGCCACGCACTCTGCCTCACCGGGATTTCGGAAAACACATTTCCACTTTTCTAAGAGACGGCAGTCCCACCGACAAGAAAGATGTAACCGGTGCGGCTACGAGCATTAGGGTTTTGTGCCCAGTCACTGTCTGTGTATCCTTCAACCACCACTGAGGGCTGAGTACGATAACACAGTCCAACGCGTGCAGTGGATAGTGCGTAGCGAACAACACGCAACGCTGCCTCAAGGTGTTTCTGGCGAGGCTATTTGGAGAATTGTGCCAAGAAGTTGACCGAGAAGGGCCATGTCTGCCCAAGTGGTGGTCACGAGATACATGAGGGAGCCCACCACACTGAGATAGTCGGTGACATCGACAATCTCCCCTAGCTATGCTGGATCAAGAGGCTTGAGCAGTTGATGTCCTATTGGACTCATCGGTGTGGAAGCAGTGGGGAGGCAAAGCGCTCTCCTAGTGTGCGGATGTACACAGCCTGGTGCATATGCAGGGTGCGTCGCTCACGCACCCTGTACGTGACCGACGCCGACGATCACGCACAAGCTCCATGACAAGGAACACTCATGCCGGACCCAAGTCCTTCATCTTGTATGTAGACTGCAGTAGGTTTTTCACAGACTAAACAGGTGCGGGACTAGGGGAGGCAATGAGCAGGTCATCGACCTAGATGAGGATGACCACCAATGGCTCTAAGGGAGCAATCAAGAAGAGTGTTGGATCAACCGTGCTACATTTGTAACTGCCTCTCTAAAGTGTGGAGGAGATCTCCATGTTCCAACAACGTGGTGACTGCTTTAGCCCATAAAGGGTCTTATGCAATCGCCAGACCTTGTTTGTGCCATCGATGAATCCCAGTGGCTGGACCATGTACATCTCCTCATCAAGCCTCCCATGCAAGAAAGCGTTATTGACGTCCATCTACTCCAGTTCTCGGTCGCGCTGGGCGACAAGGCTCAACAACGCTCGGGCAGTGGTGTACCGCCCAACTGGAGCGAAGGTCCCATCAAAGTCAGTTTTGGAGACCTGAGAGAAACCCTTTGTAGTGAGGCGAGCCTTGTACCGGTCGACTTTGCCATCACGCTTCGGCTTTTGTTGTAGGACCTAGCAACCAGAGACTGCCTTTCAGCCTGCTGGGAGGTCCACCAGCTCAAACACATCATGCTCCTTAAGTACAGTCAGCTCCTCCTGCATGGCCTTCTCCCAGAGGTCAGCGTAAAATGCCTCACGAGCTTGTCGTACAATGGTAGGTTTGGGATGAAGAGTGGGAAGGCCTAAAGCTGCGAAGCATGTTGCGACATAACCGGCGATAGAGGACTCAAGAGCATAGTGAAACTCATGGGCTACGAGAGAATACCCAACTACTGAGTTAGGGTGGACGATACTCACAGCAAGACCAAGTGCGTCGAGGCAAGTTGTTCGAACAGAGGGTCCAGCAGTGGAGGACGATGCAGTGGAGCGCGTGACCTGCTATGAGGGCTGTGAGGCCTATGATAGGCCGGCTAAATCGGCTGGCACCACAGAAGAGCGTGAATGCCGGTGAGAGGACTGCAAGGTCTGAAGAAGAGCAAAAAGTCTCCCCCCACGCGTGTAGGGCTCAGGACCAGAAGGAGGGACCTGAGGTAGGGTGTCAGCAGCATCAAGCACCGGAGGTGTCTACCTCATGGACTCTGGGGATGAGGTGGGAGTAGAGTGCATAGGAGACTGCGTGTGATCAGTAGAGGATGCCAACTAAGAGGACGCAAAGGATGCTTGGGATGAGGATGCCAACTCAGAGGGAGTAGTGGACACCCGGGATGACGAGGACTTCAAGGCAGAGGAGTCCTCAGATTCACTGTCCATGGTAGAGACAGATGGAACAGTAGGGGATGCCATGTCAGCAGGAGAGGAGGGTGAAACTCTGAGATCGGAGGCTGGGACGAACGTACCCCCCCAAGCTGACAAAGCAAAGAGAGAGAGAGAGAGAGAGAGAGAGAGAGAGAGAGAGAGAGAGAGAGAGAGAGAGAGAGAGAGAGAGAGAGAGAGAGAGAGAGAGAGAGAGAGAGAGAGAGAGAGGGAGAGAGAGAGAGAGAGAGAGAGAGAGAGAGATAGAGAGAGAGAGAGAGAGAGAGAGAGGGAGAGAGAGAGAGAGAGAGAGAGAGAGAGAAAGAGAGAGAGAGAGAGAGAGAGAGAGAGAGGAGGGAGGCGGGGCACTGGAGAGGTCAGGTTGAAAGACGTCCTCAAATAATAGGGCGTCACGGGATTCAATGACACGGGATTGGTCAGCGTCCCAGAAATGCCAAGCCTTAGACAGTGCCGAGACAGTAAGGAAGGTGCAGAAGTGAGTTTTCCGTCCCAAAAGTCCTCACGGAGCGAGACGACAGCGACACAACCCCGGACACGGGCAAGACGTAGGTGAGCACGACGACCGTACCATCGTTCAAACGGGGTGACGTGCCAAGGAAGAGGGTCATGGGGTATACGGTTCCAGACCCAGGTCATGTTGGATATGGCTTCAAAAGAGAAGACATGGTAAAGAGAGGACTCACTGAGAAGAGTACAGACACCATCAGCAAGGGTACGGTTCCAGCGTTCAAAGACACCATTCTTTTGGGGTGTGTAAGGAGCGGACGGCTCCATACATATCCCACGATATGAGAGGAAGCGAGCGGTGGGTTCCATGCACTTGCCGCCACGGTCACAACGAAAGACTTTCAGGTGACGGCCACAGGACAGTTTGGCCCGAGGCATCTAGGACTCTAGGGTGGGATAGGCATCACTCTTTTGGCGGAGGGCAAAGACCCAACGCATGCAAGAAAAGTCATCCGTAAGACAAAGGACATAGCGACCAACCCCCCCTCTAGAGCATCATGGGCAAGGGGGCCCATGACGTCAGCGTGCAAGAGGTCAAGGGGGTAGGATATACAAGACTCAGAGGTGGAAAATGGAGAACCGTGCATTTTTCCTTGAGCACAATCGAGATAGTCAGGGGAGAAAGGAATAGCAAACGTGTCGGCATCAAGACCATAAGCGGGCTTGTCTCATAGCAAATTGTGAACAGTAGCATTGTCAATGTGGTAGAGCCGGAGGTGCAGTAGTTGTGCATGTGCCAGGGAGAGGGAGCATGGGACATGAACGAGTGCAGTGGATGCAGGATGAGGGGCAATGAAGGGAACACAAAACAAAAAATCAAAAGTACGTGCCACGTACCAGAATGCGACCAGTGGTGTGATGCAACACAAATGCAATGCGGCGGCTGGAGGAGAAGTCCATGCCCTGGTCATCGAGGGTTGTGAAAGAGAGGAGACTCAGCTTAAGAGCAGGCACGTATAGCACGTGTGGCAAGAAGATCTCCCCCCCTAGGGCCAACAAAGCAAACAACCCCAACACCTTGGACTAGGAGGAGCTGGTCAAAACCAGTGCGAACAAAGCGAACAGAGCCAACTGGACCTTGGGACATGAACGAAGAACGTCAGGAGGTCATGTGGTGGGCGGCTCCTGAGTCAAAGATCCAGAAGCCACTTGACACTCGCATAGACGCTGGGTCACAATTCACAGCTGCAATGACAGAGTGGTGAGGAAGGTGCTGACCAGAGGCAGCAAGGGAGCAATGCAAGCTATAGGACTGCCACTGCTCAATCTACGGGGCATCAACTGGAGAACATCCTTGGACATGACAGGATGACGGACCACAAAGAGTGTCATCGATAGCACATGTAAGTTTTCCCTCAACCGAACACACACGCTCACCTCCCTGATCACGGAGGTGTCTCTGTTGAACGGCATGAGAGAGGGCAGAGTCTAGCTGGTTCTCGTCGTCAGGTGGGTCAGGGGTGATGACGACGCCAGCAGAGGGACGCCGTGAAGTGCAGGAGGATGATGCCCACGATGGAGGTGAATAGGACCCGGAGATCACCGCATTCTGGATGAGGAGATTTACATGGTACAACCCCCCGACTTCACTGATGGCACAAACAAGGTCTGGCGACTGTGTAAGGCCCTGTATGGGCTCAAGCAGTCGCCCCACCCCGGAGGAAATCTCCATATTAGAACATGGAGATTTCCTCCACTCTTGAGAGAGGCGGCTACTGTCGTAGCACTGTCAACCTTACACTCTTCTTTTGTATGCTCTCAGAGCCCTTAGTGGTCGTTTTGGTCTATGGCAAGGACCTCCTCATTGCTTCATCCAGTCCTACTGCTATGCAGTCAATGAAGTCCCTCCTGCAGTCCACATACAAGATGAAGGACCTGGGTCCAGCTCGACTGTTCCTTGGCATGGAACTTGAGCGTGGCTGCCAGCGTTGCACACTACACGTACACGAAGCTGCGTAAATACGGAGCCTGGAGGAGCGTTTTGCCTTCTTCTTGACTGACGCCCCCTGTGCGTCCACACTGATGACTCTTGCAGGGTAGCGCCTGCTAAATTCATTTGACACATCCCCGCTGGGAGAGCTTGTCGAAGTTACCAATTACCTCAGCGTAATTGGGTCTCTGATGTACCTAGTCACCACCACCCGAGCACATGTGGGCTTCTTGGTCAACTTCCTTGCTCAGTTCTCCCAACAGCCTCGCCAGAGGCATCTCGAGACAGCGTTGCGTGTTGCTTGCGATGCACTTTCCATTGCGTGTGTGAACCTGTGCTACATATCACAACCCTTTCTGGTCATTGACGGGTACACTGACAGTGACTGGGCTCATTACACGGACATACGTAGTTGCATCAGCTACATCTTTCTTGTGGGTGGGACTGTTATCTCTTGGAAGAGTGTAAAAGAAGGATGTGTTACACGAAGCTCCAGAGGGCAGAGTACGTAGCACTTGGAGCAGGTACGTGTGAAAGTGTGTGGCTGTCCCGCTTGTTGCAACAGCTTTGCGTACCCATCCGCAGCATAAAAATGTACTGTGACAATCAAAGCACCAAAGCAATTGCTGAGCATGATGGCATGCATCACTCACGCACTAAGCACATTAACATTGAGCATCACTTTGTATGCGAGCGCATTGCCGTAGGAGAGGTTCAAGCCTTTTGGGTCGACACTCATCAACAGCGTGCAGAATTTCTCGCAAAAGCTCTCTACAGTGGGATGTTCAAGACTGTTGTGCATGTTGTTGGTCTATTGCATGCACGTGATGCCCCTAGTTGATGTCCTTACTCCTTGGCAGTTACTGTCGCTGTTCGGCATTGTGCTGCTGTGCTCTGAGTGATGTGTGGACCGTTTGTTTGTGGGTCATGGAGGAGTGTTGGTTGTGACTGTAAGACATGCAAGTGACCTCTTGACTCGGTCCATACACACACACCATCACTGCAAGGTGACTGAACTGACATGAAGCTCAAGGCGCACACACGGCAGGTGCAAGATTGGGACACTGACTATGTATCGTTGGTGTCTTAGTCGGGTGCAAGATTGGCATGAGCTCCACCATGTCCTGTTGTGCCCGAGGGCATAAATTTTTTCTTCAGCATGTTGTCATCAGCTTTTACTTGGCTAAAATGAGAGAGTGACATAGAGGGAGACATGCATCGCCATACGCTCATGGGCAATGTGGTTTTGTTCATGATTGATATGCAAACCTAGCTAGCTGTGTTGTGTAGAGCACCGGGTTGCTGATCCTACGGGGCCACACTCTCCGTTGTACCAAAGTGAGAGAAAACTACGACGACGTATTTGCCGACCGGTCGGTTCGACCCCAGGGCGGCAGCCGGGCCCCACGTTGAGCCACTCACGTGGGTGGCCCGGTCAACCGGATGCCTTCACCTCGCTAGCTTGTTATTCCTTCATGTTGTTGTTGACTCTCGTATACACCTGGTAAGGGTTGCTTGCCCTCTTCTCTCTATGTTGCCATGGATCCACGGCGTCACCATCCTTGCTAAGTCGACGGTCAGCACTACCTATACATGTGGTTGAGATCCAAACGTCCGGTTAGATGTCCCGACGTCTCGGGAGGCCTGAACTTGCCTAGCCTGGCTAGGCGGTAACGCCAGAGTCTTGGTGGGTATGAGGTACATTGCATGTATTATCGTCGGTCGAGACCCGAGCACACGGTTGACTATTCCGGTGCCTTAGGAGACCACTGTTGTGTGGTTTCATGTTCTATGGTACATGTATTCCCCATCCGTGACTTTTGGCATGACGGGGATGACGGGGCCTGGTGGGCCAGCCCCCGGTACATAAGCTTTCAGTAGGGCTCATTGTACTTTCTCCTTGTTCTTAATGCGTTTCAGACTTATCCAGATTTGGCCTTCACTGTATGCCCCTCACACCCAAAGCTCATGGCATTTTTGCATGGACCTGCATGCCATAATGAATTCTATCCATAATGACGAGTTTGTCAAGCTGGAGTTGGTTTTGTTATGATAGTTTTTTTCCACTTGCTCTCTTTGCAGTGCTACAATCTGAGTGTCGGCAAGGGATTAGCGACTAGAATAGTCTTGAATGCCGCTCCATCTGTTGTATTGACATGCAATTTGATCTCGTAGGTTCATTATCAAGACTCCACGTTAGTCGATATGTGACGGCTCCCTCCCCATTGAGAGGTCACTGCTTTGCTTAGGGAACACCATGTTTATTGTATCATTCGTTGTACTATAACTCGTTCATTTTATGACTCTTGTAACTTATTCCATAAGAGCTTTCAGGTTCAACAAATTTCAAGTACACATCCACCAATTCTACTATGACCACTTGATTTTTGAGAGAATGAAAAAACTGCCTTACCAATGCTCTCTGTGAGAGGGTAAGTTGTGAAAGACACAATACAAAAAATGGTGCGAAGAAAGATGTAGAGAGGGCGAAATGCTTTAGGGGTTGTGATGTTAGTCATTCCCGTCCATACATACAGTTGACTGTGACCACTTGGTCGTGTCCATGCATGTGGAGATCCCTTTTGCACTCCCAGCTAGCACCAGAGCACCATCCGGTGGTTATTCCCCCCATCCGCAGCTATGGTTTAGCTTTCCCGTTGTGCTAGATACTTGATAGGATTCTCTCCCCTTTTCTGGCAGCCCCTAGAGTTTTCTTGGTGAGCTAGCCTTGGACCCAATCTGCATGTTTCTGCATTGTGTGTCCACCAATTGATTTCGGATCCATGCATGTATGAAGTCGTTGCATCCGGCTATCCATAGGTTTACATGGTTATTCATTCAAATGCCTCCACACTTAGTTACGACCAAAATAATGGTTTTGGTCCAGGTTTTAGGGCTTGGTGTCACTGACGTGGCAACCTTGCCACGTCAGTGACACCAAGCATCTTTAAACTGCCCACTGCAGAGCGCCTTCATGAAAAAGTCAACACATTATTGTCAATCTCAATCAGACACACACACGTCATCACACTCAATGCGCTCACGTACGAAGTGAAGTTAATTATTGGTGTTTTTTTGCAAGTGTGATGCATTCCATTGTGCCAGGTGAGGTGGCACGTGCTCTAATTGTCATTGCATGTTTTGATGCAATGAATGGGTTGGCGTAGCTGCTGCATAAGATGACATAAACAGATTCTCTCACAGACACTAGCACCAAAGGCAACCATATTTGAGTTATGCACGGCACAACTTTGCCTCCTGCTCTTCCACCAGACCACATCGCCGCAGATGGGGAAGATGTACTACAAATAGCTGTGCGCATTGCGAACATGGACCCCATTGTGGTTTGAACGTCCATCAACCATGATAGAGGGCTACGCACAAAGGAACAAGCCCAAGCATGGTGTGAGTGCGATGTAACAAACCACGTGTAGTGTAGCCTCAAGATGGAGACACAACGGAAATTGGTAAAATGATGTCAGGACGTTGAAGACAAACAGACATAGACACGAGTCAAGGTGCCAAGGAAAATCCGAGAACAAATGACCTTAAGGTATCTTGTGACATCAATGAGATACTCCAGTTGCACAAGGTCAGATGTCTTCAGCAGCCTCTGCCAAGAAAGTGTCATAGGCATGGAAGCATGGAGAACAAAAGGCAATAGGTATGAAAACCTTCCCCCTCCCCTCCCAAGGATGCAAACGTACCCTCCTGATGCACGTGGTGTACACGTCAACACAGACCATTATTGATATCCATGCCCAGGAGACCACGAGTGGGAGAGAGACCCTTCATCTTGTACGCAGACCGGAAGAGTGCCTTCATAGCCTTGAAAGAGTGAGGATCTAGATAGATGATCAAGAGATTGCCCATGTAGACCAAGATAGGGATGAAAGGTGTTGATGGGCTGCTCACGAAGAGACCTAGACTACGACAATCTTTACCATGCTCAAGGGTGGTGGGGATCGCTAGGTTCAGCATCTTGAATATTGCTTTTGCCCATGCCCAAGCTCCAAACTTGTCAAAGCCAATCAGCTGCATGATGTAGATCTTGTTGGTTCATCTGTGCAAGAATGCATCTTTCACAACAATCTAATGCAGCTCCCAATCGTGTTGAGCCACCTGGCCCATGAGCAGCTATCATTCGTGTACTTCCTAACCGCGGAGAACGTAGCATTAACGTCCACACCAAGCACTTGCAATAATCCCTAAGCCACATAGCATGCCTTGTAGCACTGAAATGTGTTGTCTGGATTTGCTTCTGCCAATGTACCCAACAGAAGGCAATGGCCTCTTGACTAGGTTGTGATTGCACCTTCTTGTGCACAATTCTCTGTGATGGCTTCGAGCTCCTCATGTGTGGCCTGCCTCCAGAGAGCCACGGATGGAGTGGAACACCTGGCGGACTGTGTCTGGATCAGGAGGAAGCACTGTGGTGCCATACATAGTAAGCGCAGTGGTGAGGAAGACATGACACACGGAGGTTTCATACTCAGCAGCTGTAACAACATGAAACAACTCATACACGGCCATGGAGTAGCCAAGGGCTGTCGTCGGCTGGACAAAAAGCCAGCCTGAGTGCATCCAGAACAGTGGCGAGAGAATGCTTGTGAGTGGTGAGGGTTGTGGCCCGTACAAAGGGATGAACGCTAGGCCATAGTGCCCACCACAGTGGCGGGGCCTGCAACCTGGAAAAGGGAACAAACACCGGAGGGAGCAGATTGATGAGGCTTACAATGGACTACCGCCAGGGGCCGAATTGAATGGAGAGGGGACAGAAGAGGGTGGGGGACATATCGGGTCCAAGGCAGGAGTGACAAGCATGCGGTCACATTGTAGTGTAGACATGTAAGGTGACAATCAAACTGAGGATGTAGGTGATGATGCAGGAGATGATGCTAGTGATGATGTAGGCAATGATGTAGATGTACCACTAGATGATGATATAGGCAGTGATGGAGGCAATGATGTAGGCAAAGACGTAGGAACATATGCTTGTGCTAGTGTATATGTACATACCAAAAGAGTGGCAACAGATTGTTTTGTTTTTTCTAAAACGCTTTGCAAAGCGTTTAGAAAAAATAAAACGTACATACCAAAAGAGTGGCAACAGAGGATGATGTAGAAGCAGAGGATGGTACGGGTACGGGAAAAGAAATAGACATAAGTAAGGGTGTTATGGACACGAGAGACATGGTCAAGTAAGGTAAACCACCCGAGGGCCACCCAGCCTAGGAATTGTCTGCATGGTGAGAAGCCGGGGCAAGTGAATGTACTCAATGGAAAATGTCATGACTGAACTTGCTCTAAAACAAAAGAGCCTCACATGACTCGATGAAACACTGACAGTCAGGGTTCTGAAGACACCATGCCTTTGACTGTGGCGAGACACCAAGGAACGGGCACTGATGGCCATGAGGGGAGAGCTTCCCGTCGCACTGGTCCTAAAAAAGCCAGAAAACAGCAATGTTGTCCCAGACTAACATGATGTGTATGTTAGCACGATGACCGTTCCAATGTTCATGTTGGATGACTTGGTGTAAAGATGGCATGTGGGGAACCCAGTTCCACATCCACGTTATGTACATCATCACCTCGTCAGAAAAAGCTTTGTACAGGCTAGACACATCTAGCATGGTGCAAATCCCATCAGCCAAAGTGCACTTCTAGCATTAAGAGACATCGTTTATCTTGGGGGTATAGGGGATGGAAGACTTAAACTAGAGACAAAACGACAGAACGAAAATGAAAGTTGGGACCAATGAATTCCCTACCATAATTGGGGGAGAAACCTTGCAGCTTGTGTTGACAAGAAAACCTTTTTTGTACAATTTAGAACTTGATCGTGACCAAATTCATCCTTAGATTGAGTAAAAATATCCAAGTTAAGTGAGAATAGTCATCATTCAGATAGAGGAAATAACAGTCGTGACCAAGGAACTCGACCGGAAATGGTCCCACGACGTCAGCATGGACAAGAGGGAAAGCTCATGGGTGGACGACATGGAGTTATGGTTTATCACCCCACTTTTATGCACTACATAACCTATGTCTAGTAGTCCTCTAACATTGTCACTTTCTAGAAGTTTACTCGGATGTATTCACTTTTCACATCACTTTTTTCTCAGTGTACAAATTTTATATCATGTTCTAGAATCATCATCATCCATTTTGTTTAAGATAGAATATAACCTGGTATTTATTTCAAACAAAACTTGTTTGCAATTCTTCTGGCATATGTATGGATTGCGAACTCATCTTGGTTATATATGTTAGACGCAGATTTCATCCATCATGTACCAAGATATAGATGACTAATACTGTAAGACTGTCGGACGACTATAGTCGTTTCCCATTGTTTGAGAGGGCCGTACCTGTTATTCGGTCGAATTCGACTCCCCCCCCCCCAGAGGTCCGAATGTATCTGGGGACTGTATCGGGGAGTGTATCGTGGACAATGAGAAAAATGTACACTTGTGTATTTCCCGATTGCCTCCCCCCCTCCTCAAAACACCCCAAGTGTATTGGGCGGGTGCATCGTGGAGTGTATCGCTAGTCCA